>JASMMZ010000007.1:3365112-3565660 GCA_038502455.1 Anisogramma anomala
TGCTTGGAGTCTGGTTGGTTGGTTGCATGAAGGTGGCTGACGCAAGCTAACTTTTTTTTTTTTTTTCCCCAGTTTCCATGGGGCCTACTCCACGGTGCTGGAGGGTGAACCTCTTACGGAATTGTTCGGGGACATGGACGTTGTCGCGCCGACGTTGCCGGAGCTGGCAGACGCTATCATAGCAGCCACGAAGTAGGTACCATTGTTCAGTGCGTGGAGGGCAATGGGCTCCTGCCAATCTCCTTATTTGTACCATGGAACAGCAAGGGAAATTGCACAATATGGTGTGACGTGTCACTGTGTGAGCGTGGTATTGTGGCCGCCTTTACAGACTTGGCGATTCCCTCGATGGCCTTTTTTGTTGGTTTGTTTTGGACAAAATTAAATTTATACTTTCCAATATATTAGTTCGGATTCAATTACTGGGAATCGATGTTTATCTGGTTTAATAGGAATTGATTAGTTAACGAATACGAAATAGCCTGGAGCCAAAGCTCGTTGACTACGGTAGCCGTGGAATAACTTATTTGAACCGAATTTCTTGGGATCAATGTTGGCAATTCATTACGTCAAACCCTTTGCAGCATTCATATACACCGTCGACGGACCAGTATAATTGTACGAACCCATCGGTATATGTTCCAGTAGCTCGCTCCTGTTGTAAGCGTACTTGGTACACGGTACAACGGCGTTGCGGCTCCGATCATTTTGCTCACACTCTTTTTGTGACGGTACCCTCTGGTAGGCTTGTAGAAATGCGAACTGCTTTTAGGCGTGTGCCCGGCCTTGTGGTATACTACTTGTTTTAGAAACCCTTTAACTGGATAACTTTTTGAACAGAAGACTCATTGTAAAGCAAGTCTCTCATCACCGAAACCTGGATTCCGTAGTTTTCGAGGAACGGATGTTGCGGAAACTTTTTCAACTAGTTGTGAGGGTTATCATAGATTTACCGTATGTTACCCACCTTTGCGCTCCCATACCTTTGCCACCAGATTACCATACAAGTTGACTATAATTCATCGCCTATACCATCAAGAACATGCAAACCTAACACGTTAAGTGCGACTGAGTTCAATTATTTACCATTATAGTTGACGAGATATCATCTACATTATAGATATATTGTCCAAACTTGCGTGGCTAACCAGCTGAGATACAATTATATTAAAATGGTACGTAACCTGGCTTGTTTCACATGACTAGCTATGTGGTTCGAAGAGAGCGGCTTTTGGCATAGATAGGTTTTTATCATCTTCATCGCGAGAACTTTTAACTTAAGAATACATACCAGCTTAATTTGGCATATAGCCTCTCATAGTTGTAAATAGGGATTTTAATTGGTTATCAAAGCCTATATAGGTGGTATTTGGGTGTATAAGACGTATTTAAATTCGTTAACGTTTGTCATATTTATTTGAAACTGTTTGTGTAGTGTGATTCTCCTAGTATATAACTTTATTATTTACTAACAAAGTATTAACTTGTTAAGCATTTAGTTAAGGCTATTTATTGGCGTTTCCTTTTTTTTCTTTTTGAATATTGCTGTTATTAAATGCGTTATAAAATAGGTTATATTATATTACGTAAAGTGGAAATTGTATTGAAAGTAAATTTTTATCCCGCCGTATATTTTGCAAAAGATGCAAGTTTTGTTTAAAAAGGTCAAGTAGTCATTCATAGCGTGCCCGGTAAGAATTCGTGGTAAAAGTAGGTAAAAACTTAAAAGTTGAACCTTTTTTTATTAATTAATGTTGAGGAATAGTATCATATTCGTGTTTAATAGATTTTAGGGTTTACCGTTATATATTTTTTTGGTACCCTTAATCTTGGAAAAATCTTTAAAGAGTTTATAATTAATATTCACTATAATAACTAGTTTGTGTAACAAGTTGCAATAATTGTTCCAGTCGTTGTTGCTGTTTTCAATTATTAATTTACGTTCTTCTAGATGTTGACAATCAAAATAATCGCCTGTAACTTAGCCCAATAGGCAAAGTCTTATAATAGAATCTGTGATAGTCTCCTACGTATAAACATACTTTTTTTACTGCTCAATATAATAACAATCTAATAAGTTTCAAAGTTTAATCGCGCATCTTTACTACCTTAACAAACTTAACTAGAACGATTTTCCTTAACCAAAAGTTGGATTGCGCCGACGTTAATTTCTTTAAGCCGCGTTGGTATAGAGTGCTTCGTGTGTTCCTCTCCTTCCTAAATGCATATTCAACATCATTGCACCAAAGAATTGAATTTCTATATAAATTAATTGATTCCTCCTTACTATTAAATAACAAAAAATCAACGTTTAAATTTGAGGTTTTACTTATCTAAGGATTAGATGGTAAACTATTAGAATACATTGGAGGGCATTCAACACCAACAATATCGTTCTTTTTATTTTGAAGAACTTAAAGATTTTAAATCTAAGGATTTTGAAGACATTCTTTTATTTGCATGTATTCAAAAAGGTAGTTTATCAAATTTCCCGTAGTTTTATCAAGGAAGTAGTTTTTTTTTTCTTTTTCTTGGCGGAGTTCGGTCTTTAACTTGATATTAACTCTGGTTAGTATCTTCATTCACATTTTAATAAATCAATTTTTGGAGTGTTTAATAAAAATTTGAAGTGTTTATATACTGTGGTTCGTTTCTTTCACGTTTGAATTAAAAATAAATTAGCTAGCGAAGTTTGTTAGATGTTCATTGGTGTAATTTATATTGATATCTTGAAACGAATGGTTTTCATTATAATACTTGGCAAAAAAAGGTGTAAGCTTTCTGGTTTACTTTATTCTGATATCGTTATTTGCTATTTTTACGATTTGGTAATGTTAGTTTCAATTAGCAATTTTGGATTTGAGACTTAGCAGTTTTGGAGTGATTTATTTATTTTTTCTAGGTGAGTAATTCATTTGTTTGTTGCGACTTTACAATCCATTACATTCAACTTTTTAGTTTCAAAGATTAAGTAGCGATTTCAATCTATTTGCCAAAAGATTTGACAATTTTAATGTTTTTAGTTTACATTGAAAGTTGAAAACTTTTCTGCGATCCGACTTTTAAACGTATATTTCAAAATCAATTTAACAATTTTCTTTTCAAAGTATTAATCGTAATACGGTTGACGCTTTTAAATTGCCGTGCACAGTAACGAAATTTAGATTGTCCTTTTTACTTGCTGCCGCAAAAACGAACGTAGTTTATAGAGACCTTTCATAAAAATCTTTCCTTTAACAAGGAGTGTCTTTAGAAATGAATGATTCTTCGTTTACCTAGCTCTTCTATACTTAACTTGCCGTCAAACACTAATCAGTGTTAGTAAGCCTTGCATATAAGCCTTTAGACGTTATGACGAATTAACGATGCGAATCGTAGTCAAAGTAACAAATGGTATTACAAAGCCAAGTGGTGAAAGTAAAATCTAAGTAAGGCAAGTTGCTAGCTAGCTTACACCCTAATTTATATGGGCCAAAGCTTAGCCTCTGCCCTTTGTTGAACGGGCACCCAATAATCAACTTGCAACTGTGGCAACTGACTGTTGTCCCAACATTTGTTTTAAATGATTTAATAACTATAAAATGTAGTGATGTACGGCTTTATAAAGAAACGGGTAGTGATAATAGCGGCCAGGGGTTTACTTGATTTATATAGGTAGTATACAGGCCAACTTTCGGTTAAATTGAAATTCGGAGAAAATAATAATTATTACTCTTTTTTTTTTTTTTGACCTGTTCGGGTCGGTTTGTTTCAGTCCCTACTGATGTCCGCCAGCAGAGTGACTACGGCATACGGTCGAACTCATCGGCCGACCTCCGCAGCCTATCCCGCCGTGGCCTGGCGGGTGCAGTCGCGGGCGCTGCATTTGCCGTGGGAGGCACAGTAGCGGTTGGTCGGTTCGCGCGGGTTTATGCAGAATTGGACGTGCTCGTTGCGTGGTGCCTGAGATGTGTGCTCCTGGCAGTAGCTGGAGTAGATCTTGGAGCCGTTGGGCAGGCTGTCGTGGACGTGCCTTCTGTCACAGCCGGCCACCTTGCATACCCTGTTGCTGCTGTCGACCGCCATTGTGTTGGCTCGCCTGGTCTGCCTGTGGAAGACCGGGCGCATGGAAATGCTGCCGATGATGTCGATTTGAGCCGCAGTGGTGATTCGGGAGAGTTGAATGGCCTATTGGGCTCGATGTGGGCCTGTGAGTGTAGGTCGATAGATACCGGCATGTCTCTGGTGAAGCCTTATCTTGACAGAAACTATGTCTTGTAGGTCAAGGTGGTCTCTAATGGATGGTGGATACAGCAGAAGAAGGGAGCCATCAGCCGAGTCGGAGTCGGTGCCAATTGCACGTTTCTATGCACGTGCAAGTCCCCCATTGTTCTGCCTAGAAGGGGAGGCTTTTGGGCAGAAGGGATCTTGGGAGGTGTGTTACACGTTGGAGTCCTCTAATTGTAGGTGGACAAGAAGATGAATACGGTGAGATGGTGAGGCTGCGGCAGCTGTCGTGGGTTCCCCCTTGTCCACCATTATCCACATAACACCAATGTGCAAACAAGGACTACTTGTTTGTAGTGCTGACTGTGCTCAGACCTGTTCTCCGCCCCCGTTGACCTCGTGAGCGCTGTGCCACGCAGCTGAAAATGGTGGAACTGCACTTCCACGGTCCACCAAGGCCGGTGTGACAGCCCTTTTGCTCGTGCCGGTGACCGCGAGTCTGGGCTACCCGACCCGAGTTGTGGCTTGTCCTACAAGTTCCAAGCGTTCGATCTTCTTTGTTGATGCCCTCGGCGAGGCGAAGGGCCCGTGCCACTTTTCAGGCAACAATTGCTGCTGGTTCTTGTCCATGTGACTGTACGCCGCCGTGGTCCCTGTCCTGCAGGAAGACGAAAGTCCCAAGAACACAGTTGCAGAGTCCGAGAAAGGGGTGCCTGTCGAGCTCAACGGTAGTGCATGGACTGAGGCAACCGAATATTGGGGGCCGGCGTGGATCGATCGACCGCTTGGAACTTGATCATCGTGGCGACGATGCCAGGTGTAGGTTTGGTTCGAAGGTCAAGCTGTGCTATCACGTGGGTTGACGGTAAAGACACTGCTGTCAGTCCTGCTGTGAATCGTGGCAGCCAGCTCCGAGGATCTTGTGTAAATAAAATATCGGTATGTGCGAACAGGCACTGCCAACACAATGTTGTACTGCACCAGATCATGTTCTCCCCAATGGATCATTCGAAACCGAGCACATGGCCTTCGCATACATGCACCAAACCCAAAAATACTCGATCAATACTCTTCCATGCGCCTATGTACCTGATCACTGTACCACCATATTCACATAGCCACTGGATCATCCCGTTTTTTTAGCCATCCACGCCAACATCGACGCAAATAGTGGCCCCTGAGGCGTTTGTGCACTTTGTGCGACCCCCAGGCCTGTCCAGATTTCTGCATGGTCAACTGCACGGTCACATGATCTGCCTGCCTCACGGTCATTTAGCTTAGCTTCCAGACTGAGTCCTTCACACTCTCTTCACGCTACAGTGCCACTGTTTTGCTCCCATATCTCATCGCCGTGACCTCACAAGATGTCTAGTCTATGGCCACGAAGGGAGTCGCCCGAATGGACGAAATCTAAGACGATACAAGCTTTTTCTTTCTTCCAAACAAGTTATTAGAAGGAAAATAAGAAAAACATGTGGGGCACACCAGATCTTAATCAGACACAGAAAAACTTCCCAGCATCCACATGAAGATGTGCTTGTTAGATATCAATCCCAATGACCCTAGGCGATTCCGTTACCTTCATAGACCTGGATCAAATTGAATATTCCAGTCGTGGCGTGTCAAAGCCCAATGCCCAGAACAACTTGTGATAAGACGGAAAATGGCCCTATTGTCTATTGTAGTGACCGCGTAGCCCAAGCGCCTGGACGTGTCAAAGAAAGACGCCGTAGATCAAGGTCGAAATCCGCAACAATGTCAAGAACAATACTACGTGAAGCTGCACAAGTTCTGCAAACCAGCACCATGTCCTTTCACAATCCGGACTCGCCCATGGTTCCAAGCAAATAGTGGAGGCGGCAGGCGAAATCCATACGTTCCCTGTGTAAACAACAACAACAACAACAACAACAACAACAACACGACCTCGACGAGCACCCGGGCCGCCATGGCCGCGCACAACCTCTCCCCTCGGTCGAGCGCCACTTCTTTCATTTCACAAACCCTGGCCGTCTTTTTTCCAGTACCATGCGATGCCGATCGGATGGGAATGGATTGCGGCGAGGACATTTACGAGGATACTATTGGGACCGGCTTGGACATGCACTGACACGCTGCATCTTCAGGCACCACTGATGGTAATTGGGGGGGGAGTGGGGGGAGTGGTTGGACTTGGATACTTCTAGATATTGTGTATATCGCGCACCTTGTCGGTGCCGGTATACCCAATGTATACGGCCACTTCCCAGAAGCCTGAACTTGCATCGTGACATTGTGTGCGCATTTCTTGGGTGCCAAGCGAATACCGCTGCCCGCTACTCAAGAAGTTTGCTGAAGTTACATCGTGACATGATTGTGTGGACTATGATGGCTTGTCCTGTTCACAGCCCCGAATTTCAGTCGCCCCCTCAGCAAGAAACGGATAAAATTACATGTAATATTTGAGCGGGTTTGTCGGTCCTAGTTAGTAGCTATCAAAACCAAGCCCTCTTCACTATAAGGCCCTTCCCCGTGCAATCTTCATTTCGTCTCGTTTACCGTCCCTTTTCAGCTGGTTGTTCAATCTATACAGACTTTGGTAGCTTGATGATCGTGGTACATACCAGGGATGATTCGTACTGGGGAAATAGCTACCCGAGGTCATGAGGAACATGACTATTGGGTCAGGGGGATCCGCAGGCACTAGCTCAGTAGTAGACTAAACAATACGATCCACCCCATCACCCAAATCCTCCCATTTCCAATGACACCAACTTCCAAGCACTTGAAGGACTTCGTCGGAAAAATTACATTCTAATTTGCGAATAATAATAATATCGATAACAAATTTCCTACTTTTTCAACAAAACATTTAATATTTTTAAGTACCATTGTTTGAAATCTAATTACTACAGAGGTGAGAATTTTTTCATTACATTTATATTGAGTTGAATTGACAATGTTTTGGGAAACCCATGTTTGTCTTGGCAGTTTACAAGCATTGGCATTGTTATTACTTCCCATAAAATAACATTTCAAATATAAACAATTATCTCTTTTTGTATTACCTGATAAAACTTTACTAGTAACCGCTATTTACATGTTGAGGCAACCAACTTTATAAGCTTTTGGTTTGCATAAGTATAGTGAAACAAAAAATGCCGCTTGAATTAGTCTTCAAACTTGAATCTTGTTGCAAGTTGTTGCCTATTAAAACAACACTCCGTTTGATACAGCCTATTTTCCTCACATATCGCATTGGGGTGGCTTTACATTTGGAAGTGAGAAATTTATTACATGCGGGAATAACATCAAACCAATTCACTCCGTACTTGTTCGTTGCCACTTAGGAGTTTACAAAATTGCCGACTCCTACGGTGTAGAAAATTGTTGCTACGTGTGCCCATGCTCATATTGTGCATATATATAGACTATGTAAAGCGTTCGATATAAGCGATTTCCAAATATTTGGAGTGTTGGTAGGTCTTTATCGTTGCAACGTAGTCAATTGGAATCTCTGGTCGAAGTAACTGGTATTGCATTGAAAGTGGTGATGTGTTACTTTTAAGTTTGGCAGACTGCTAGCGGGTCTGCACACTAATTTGTATGGCCAATTGCTTGGCCCGGGCCCTAGTTTGAATTGGGCACATACTGTACTTAACTTTACAGTTAATATAGTTAACCCACAAAATCATACACTTAACTTGCAGTCAGTACAATCAACTTATTTGACAGTACAATTGACTAACTGCACTGTAATTACTACTGTTCCAACACTGGCGGCTTTTTGTTTTGTACGCGCACGCTAATATGGTCGAGTATTTATTTCCGGTAGCCTTTGAAGTACCTCCTCATCAATCGGCTAGACCCCTATCAATTCCGTACTTAAATTGACCCCAATTACCTCCTTTTGCCTCACGGTTCCGAATTCTGACTTCATCAACTCCAATACACAAGTCTTTCGCCACAGACTTGTGCAAGCCTCCAACTCAGCCATGCCAGTCAATCTTTCCGGCTTCAATTCCCACAGACTTGTACAAACCTTCAACTTAGCTGTACCAGTCAATTTTGCCGGCTTTAATTCCCATAGACTTATGTAAACCTCCAACTTAGTTGTGCCAGTCAATCTCGCCGGCTTTAATTCCCTTGCATTCTTCCAGTTTGCCAGGATACCCTTGCTATTCTCCCTGCTCGTCGTCACGTGATTTGCTTTAGCGTGTCGTTATCGTTAATATCATCTTTACCCTCATAGTCTGCGATGTAGTTCAAGTAGTTTTACCTGGAAGCAACAGGGTACTAGGTGTGATATATCACCTATTGTTTATAACGCATAGCCAAAGGATGACGGGTTGAATAATAGCCTGACTTGCTACAAATCTAGTATCTTTTGCTACTATTATGACGGTAATTCTTTCGATTAATTGGTTCGCTTGAGCTTTGCTCCTATTGCTGATGCTAATGTGGTTGTGGCTTTCAATCCAATGACTTCAGACCAGACCTTAAGTGTTAGGGCCTTTCGTACTTGCGACCGATATAGTGCGTTATCGCAAGTTCTTCATTATCCTAGTCGTGGAAGTTGTTAGTTTAGGAATATCTATTAACTAAGTTTGACGTATGGGCTATTACAGTCGTAATTGCAATGATCACACTAAATACCCGTGAGTAAATAGAAGGTGTTAGAGGGTTTATGTTAGCAGTAAGGTAGCAGAGGTAACAAAAGGTGCAATATCAAGAAGATGTGTGTTCGTGCTGTAGGATGATCATTAGCCGTTAGGCTATTCAGATATGTAGACTGAATACTTAGATTGACAACTGAAGAGCTATGAAGGAAATACTATCTATGTGGTAATGACCGTGTCCTTATATATCCGTGCCTTCATACCATCTTCAGTACTGGATAGCTTGGATCGCCTTGCTATCCTAGCGATCCATCGGATAACCCTAACCCTGGGTTGCTTACATAAGAGATGTTTCTCGCTTGATGTGTTAGACATCAGGCTCTTAATGGCGCAGCCGACTGCTGGCCTGTTTCATGACCTGCAGTTGGTCCTTGGGTCATAACAGTTAAATACCTATAGCGGGATGGTGTAGCGGTACTAATTGCCTGTGCTTTAACACTACGCCTTATAAGAACCATACTGGAGTGTGGAATTACGCGAGAGTGCCGAGAAACCCGAAGCATTACAAGACTATAAGATTCAAAGTGACTTTGAAAAGATTAGCCCTATTCCGTTAACCGCCAACTTATATTGACGTTCTGAACGATTAACCTATGTCCTTTTTAAAAGGGCATCCTATCACGTATCAGGCCATATAAGCTAAAACAATAAGATTCGAAACCCTTTACTGGAACCTACCATATACCAGGCTACGTAAGCTAAAAACACCAAGTTTCGGAACCCTTTACTGGGACCTATGTGAATTACTTCAGTAAAATCGGTTACGTATAAACAAATAACTCGATCTCCTTACCAAATTCGGTTACACACCAAGAAACTAACCGATCCCTTTTCCAAGTTCTGTTACAACACACCAATACGGATAAACTACCATACACTGGATTATACATTACACCTCCCTATATACATACACACTTTACCATATCTACATTCCTTTTGCCTTACTTACTTCCCTACGATTCGCCTTATTTTTTTTTTTTTCGTTTTTCCTGTTTATTCTTAGTTTATTTGATTTTTCCTAGCCGCTTAGCTAGTGTAGCGCTACTACGCGTTAACAAAACCTTTTCACGTTCGCTTTCTTTTTTAGTTTCGTTTGCCCTGTTTGTTTTAAGTTTATTTGGGTTTTCCTTACCTCTTAGCTAATGTGTATTAGCAAGCGTTAGACTTTTGATAGCTCTACGGATAACGGATCTGGCAAAAGCTAACGAATGTATGAAGTACCTTTTCACATATACGTCGTTTCGAAGCAGTATCCTTATACATTTGGACCTTAACTTTTAGGATAATAGAATCGAGGCTTCGGTGGAGAATTTAAGTCCCTATACGGCAAATAGATACGTTATAAAAATAATCTTTGACTATTGTAGTTGCGAATTTAAAGGGTACGATTTGTTTAACGGTTTTAGAGAGGACTTTGCGGACTAGTTACTAGGTATGTGACGAATAGTAGATGGTACAATTACAAGAATCCTGCGGAGGAAATTACGAAGTAGAGGTATTAATACACTTAGCAATAGCCGTATCGCAAAAGCCTTATTTTCAATGGCCTAGTTTACACATATGCCAAAATAGACGGATGAAGAAATCATGGAAGGAGAATTTGTGGAGGGATATTATCTGTAGAAGCTGAAGGAAGGCTTGTATATATAGTTTAAGTCACAGATTTAAGACGAAGGAGGGTTGCGGAAGGAAGAGAAGAAAGGGTTAAAAGCGTATCACACACGTTTTGAGGGAAAAAAAGGGAAAGGGATACAGAAGGAGGAAGGGTCAAGTACAAAATCCAGGTCATACCCTTAAGAAAACGAGGGGCTAGGTACGCAATCCGAGCCGCAGCAAAAGGAAGGAGAGCTAGAAAAGAAGGAGGCTGTTATGACCCAAGCACGTTGGCGGGTCAGGAAACAGGCCAGCATGCAGCTGAGCTACCGGTGAGCCTCAGTGAGCACCGGTGAGCCTCAGTAAGTACCGGTGAGCCTCAGTGAGTACCGGTAAGCCTCAGTGAGCACCGGTGAGCCTCAGTGAGTACCGGTGAGCCTCAGTGAGCACCGGTGAGCCTCAGCACTGAAGATGGTATGAAGGCCATAGGATATAAGGACACGGCCATCACCACATAGAAAGTATTTCCTTCATAGATCTTCAGTTGTCAATCTAAGTATTCAGTCTCAGTATATTCTGAATAGCCTCACGGCTTTTGATCATTACTTGCACGGTTGCGATATTGTTCACTCAGCACCTCTGCTACCTTCTTGATAACATAAACCCTCTGACACCTTCTATATACTCACGGGTATTTAGTGTGATCATTACAGAGGCGAAAAAACGCCTGGATATTACACGCTTTCAAGAGGAAAAAGGGCTGGATACGTAATTTCCAACCAACCACAAATTACAAGATCTGTTACAAATACAATAAACGAACCGCTCGCCTGATTTAAAATCGGCTACAATTGCAACACTTACGCCGATCGCTTTAGTAAAGTCTGTTATACTACACCAATCCGAGCGGATATTTATGGAGGAGGAATGGCCAGATGCTTTATATGTAACTGGGCCCCTATAACAAAACAAAAACACTTCTGTCACCACGGAAACAAGCAACCTACCCACGAAAATAAGTCACCTACAATAGTATTTCACCGCTTTCACCTACGTACAACGCTCTAAAGTACGTATTCAGAACATGTGCGTTGCCTTTAACACTTATTACAACTATCGACGTTACAAGGAGAGTCACGTAACCTAATTTGTAACACATTATTGCTTTACTATAAACAAAAGAGAAGAAAAAAAAGTTTTTCCTGAAACGATAATATATATCACTATGATTACTAAATACGAACGATGGCATATACCACTCTCATTACTGGATACGGAATACTACCCATTGTCACTATTAACTAAGAATATCGCTACTATATAACTAATACGTACCGCACTACTTTTACTGTCACTACTGGATTAAGGATACGAATCAAAGCTATACTATCACTACTGGATATGGAACGCATAAAAAAAGAAGAAAAGATTGCCTTCATGGATATTATTATATACCTTTATAGATAGTATATTTAAGTAGCAGTACATTACGCTGTAAGGTACACTCCTGTAGCATGATACGATCACGTGTCATGCTACAGGCTATACTCTTGTAGAGTATATGATAACGTGATACGCTGCAGATTATACTCTTATGCGTGGAGAGGTCTAGAAGCAGTTATTCCAGAGTGGTACGCTTTGAGCGAGGGCTTATAAGCCCTGAACTGTAACGTAAACCTCTAGATGCTTCTTCTGGAATAAAACCATCTTGACTTACTTTACTACAATACCAATCATCTTTTAATTTCTTTTCTACTTGCTTTGTCTCACGTGAACAAGTACTTAGACCCTACCGACAGGTTTAGTACCTAGCTATTTAAGATTTGTAATGATAGTAACTGCAATAGTAATAGCGATTTATCCGTTTGATAACTGTACAGTACTTAGCAACTTGTTGATCGCTTTTTTAACGATTTATGACTTTAAAGGTCAATCTTAACGTTCTTCAAGAAGTTTTGGTAAAGATTTCTTGGTACTTTTAATAATAGAGATACCGTTACCAATTCTAGTTTATTGTAGAGACCAACGAAATCCCGAAATATTCTTCACTTACTGCTGCAAAGACTGATGCAGTAATAAAGGCCCATTGCAAAAATCTTTCTTCTACCTTACAATTATAAAAAGCGTAACCAAAACGTAGCTGCTTCTTTTACCTAATCAATCTATACTCAACCTAGTAAATACTGATCAGTGTTGATAGGCCTTTAGATGTTGCAATGTTGTCGATTCGAATCGTGGTCGAAATAACAGTGATATTACGTAGTTAAGCGGTGAATGTATTGTTTTAGGTTTAGCATACTACTAGCTGGTCTACACAATAATTTGTATAGCTAATTTCTTGTCCCGTACCCTAGTTTGAATTGGACATATACTGTACTTGACTTTACACTCAATACAGTCAACCCACATAATAATACACTCAACTTACAGTCAGTACAGTTAACTTACTTGATAGTAAAGTTGATTGACGGTACTGCAATGAATACTGTTACAACATTATAACACTCAAATATTCCCAAGTTCAAAATAATCTATATGCCTAGAATTAGAAGAATAAACTCGTTGAACCAAAAGTTAAAAAAATCGTTTAAGGATACGGTAATAAAGATAAAGATTAGATCTCTATTTAATCTCTTAAAATACAAAAAATAGCCAGTATTCAATCGTTGCAATTACGGACAGGTTTACTACTCATGGTAGAATCATTACACCAACTTATATATAATCAGTTATAAAACTTTAACAGATAATACTTTGAAAACCACCAAGAAATATAAGGGATAAATTGCTTATTAAAACGTTGATAAGATGTTTAGAATCTTTTACAGATTGATTCAAGTAGGTGTTTATTAGTTTTTAACGTATTAAATACATCTTAGTCATATTTTGGACATAAAGACATGGATATTCAAATTACAGCTATTAATTCTGTAAAAGAAAGATTTCGAAACCATTGGTATATAAACTAAAAATATAATATTCTTGAGAATCAATGGCTTTACAACAGCGAAACAGCGTTCTATTAAGAATTCGGACCTTTAAAAGCGTAAGCTCATTAAAATATTACTCAAGGGTATATATTTGAATTTTCACAAATCTTCAATCCGTATCCCTAATATTGATGAGAATCATAATACTTGCTTGAGCCTACGTGGAAAAAAATCAGTCACGAGAATGTGAAAGATTAATAAGACCAACGAAACAAAACCACAATGGTATTTTAAATAAATGTTTAAATGAGACTATAACATTATGTTATAACATTCGAATATATCTTAAAAATAATAGATTACGTTACAAGTTTTGAATTCATTGGATTAAGATTTAAATTATTTGAATTAGATTTCATAATAGTAAATGGGGAATTTGGATAAAAATATGAATATGGTGTCGGTAGATTTGATGAGGTCGAATTGAACAATTTTTACAAACACCTTCTTTTCAAATAACACTAACTTAACCTTTTAGATTGAACTTTTTAAAATTGTCGTTAGAGAACATATGTTTGATAAATAATTTACGATTAAGGCTTACCTTATACATTGTGTCTTAGTAAAATATAAATGTATAATCTGAAACGTATTAGTATCGCAGGTTTAGGGTATAATGGTGGGATGTAATAGCAGAATGGTAATAAAAGGCACGTTAAGAATCATTCTCAAATAATTAAAGCCATCTCTGATACTTGAGGTAATGTATATGAACCTCTTCATATTTTATAAGTGCTTTTTCAAATTTGGAACGATTAATGAGAAGCGTTTAATAACAAATGTAATGATATTAATTGTTACATACTAGTGCCTGCCTAATTCCTGCTAGAGAGCTAGCCCTGGCTTGTGTGTTACCGGCTTCGACCCTATTTGCAAACATATACTATATTTTTTTATGTTTTCGAAATATGTAGCTATTGCTTACGTGATACCTATAGTCACTTCGCAGTACATAATTAATCTTTTCTTCCCTTTTTATCAAGCATTATTGATAGTATCCGACTATTTTGAGCGATGAACTTGGCTTGGTCCCTTTATATATGATTTTTGATAACTTTTTTTGTTGGTGTTTTATATGTTTTTAATCGGTTTTATTTTAAGAGGATAGCTTTTTTCTAACAACAATTCTAATTTGAATCTTTAGGCTTTAGAGTAGGTTCTTACCACACGCGTTTATGACAAGTTATAGAAATATCTTTAGAGAGTTTGAGTAGTGTAGTAAAACGAGTTAATCGGTTAATAGGAGCGGTTTACCGAGATTTTTCGAATAGAGTTTGTCGAGCGGGATTATATTATTTGCGAGTAGATTATTTAAATATAGTAGTATAACATTGATATATTCATTACATGGATGGGTATAATTTGTCAATCAAAACTCATTATTGATATATTTACATTATTAGTAGATATAATATTCGCGGCTTTTAACGAGAATTTTTTCATTAAAGACGAAGTCGTGAATACGCGATCCATGGTTAAAGATAACCCGGTTTTTGCTTTGTTACTTAGTATAGGCCGCGTTGAGTTCCTCGACAATGATTAATATATTATTAATTTTTTTATTTTCGATTAGGAATTCAATGATCAATTGAATGGAGTTTACCATTTACGTATTTAACATGAAATATTTGATTATGCGAGAAAATTTTCAGATATTTAACTACGTTTTTTATACATAGGAAGCTAAAATAACGCTTAAGTTAAGCCGATATATGGATTGTTTTCATTTTTGTTTTGAATTTTTAGAAGTGGTAGTTGAAAAAATTACAAAGGGTTATTACATCTGCGGTATCATTAGCGGTAATAGTGACTTTATAAATATAATAACTATATTTCGCGCTTATTATTAGGATCTAATCGCAGCGCGAACCTTTATTGTTTTGTTTATAAGCTTTAAATAAAATATTCGAAAGCTTTTTTACATTTTTTCCTTTTGTAGGCAGCTTCGTTAGTCGAGTCTGGCTGTATATCATAAGAGTTCGTCGTTTGGTTTATTATCTTTTAATAAAATGTTGACGATAATGTAGACACCGAGTTACTTCATTTTGATATATATGAAAAATATGACAATTTTATTAACTTGGTTTAACCTATGAATAGCTGGTTTTACAATCTTAGCACTTAATATAACAACTATAACGATTATAGGGGTTACAACGATAGTAATAGTAACGACAGAGGCTTTTGTAAAAGAGATAATAACGGCAGTAATAGTAATGACGGCGATATGAGTAGTTTCGACCCTGCGTTTATAAGCGATGATTATTGGGATATTGAGATACTAGATGTAAACTTTTTTTGTGCCCATATTTAATACTGTGTTATTTGTATTAGTTAGGTTGAATTTTAATGTTGTCAAAAGTATGGTTTATGTTTATAATATAATATTGATAATTACCTAATCTGAGTTTATCACATGGAGTCTGTCTAATATCTTGGCAGCTTTAATTCGGGGATTTATAAGAAATTCTATTTAAGTACAATCAATAGCTTTATTGAGTTTTATGAGGAAAAAACGTAGCGCCTATATATAGTAACATATATGAGAAGGGAATTTCCTTTCATTTGCTAGTAAGCTTATAGGTTATAAATATATTTATATTTATAATAAATTTACTTTATCATTCCATTTATGTCTTCAAAGTTTTAGTGAATATAAGTAATAATTTTGTTAGCATTATGAATAAGTAATTGACGTAACGATTGAAACTACCACATACGTTCATTTTATCTTGACATTTTGATAAAGTAATCCGATGTATTACTATTACTAAGTTACAACTGATTTTCAATAATCAATTCAGACGTTAACCTCAATGAATATAGATTTCGTATTTAGGTTTTCGTTATTCCTCTTTCATAATATAATGTTATATTAGGAAAATCATAAGTAAAATATGAGTATATTATTTACGCCGTGAAGAAGTATGTAATACTTATTTAACAAAAAAGTGGTCAACGCATGTGAAACTAAAGGTTAATAACCACACATAAGTTACTTCAGGTTGTAAACATTATAGTGCTTTGTAAGATTATCAGACAAACGAGTGAAAACTAAATTATCATTACGTATTTTATATATATATCCTTTCTAGATAAAACAACGTATTAACTTTGAAGAAACTTGTTATTGTTAATAATGAACTCATAATTACAGTTAAATAATGAATACCTTCATTTAACAAATCCCAAAGGGTGAAATAATCTGTTTATTGTTGAGGAGCTAATTATTAAATCCATATTTCTAAAGATAACCAAATGTGGTCTTTGGAAGTTTTTTTGGGTTCAGTTATATAAGATGTTTCGAAAAGAGTTGTTATTTTTACAATAAATGTTGACAAACTTATTATGCTAAGTTTACATCTGTAAAAAAAACCTTTTGATAGGTAGCATCGTATTTTTTATCCAAAAAAACTTAGTATAATTTAAGATTTTATATTAATCTTCCGTACTTCAACGTCATGAAAAAAGTAAACCGGTATCCGTTTTTTAGTTTAGGATACATTTATCAATATTTTATATGTTCACTGTTTTACCAGATTTAACATTCGAGTTAATTTTTCCAAATTTTGTTTTGAAAACGACAATAATTGATAGACTGGGTTTCTTATTTGTTTCTTTTTCTGTGGATCACTGGTAATCCTTTTGAACTTTTCGAATCACTAGATACCTTTTAACGATATATTAACAACTTTCCAAAGAAGATTCTCTACATTTTATGTATCGTATTCCGACAATATCTTGGTTTACTTAAATAATACCCTCGATGATTAAAACTTGAAAGCGAAACAGGTAATGAATGCTTTAAATGTGTTTTTATTTAATATTAATACATTCAAACAAACGGGTTCAAATTTTTGAAGTTAATATTTTGGAATTCATTGCCGAAATTCGGGTCAGAGTATATATAAACCCGGAAAATTCACACGTTATCAGGAGTGAGCGGCTCTTGATTAGCTAATACGAGTTCGTGGGGTTTTAAGCTTCATTCACTTTTATTAGCAATGTATTAAAAACTGTTTAACGATTTTCAACCCTTTTATATAATCAACTAGAAAAGACATCCTTTCAAACACAATCATAGGCAGCCCCTACATCAGTTAATGCTGCTACCAAACCTGAATACGATCTCGTGAAATGGTCGAAAAACATATAAATATATCCTGCTACAGCTAACGATATAGGGGCTCAATCGACACTACAAGCCCCTAGCGCGCCTACAAAGAAAACCAGGCCTTTATAGAAATACTAAAGAACTTAGCAAAAGCGCTAGGAAATTAATCCACCCCCAGCGGAAAAGGATGCAGCTACGTATCAACCTTAATAATTTAACTTCAAAGCCTTGTTAAAAGCCTTGAACATACAAGAACACGACTTAAAAGTTTGTGAATCCATATACCATGATTATGAATAAGTTATTAACGCCTTTTTAGTCCGTTTCGATTAACCTGGTTTTACTAAATAACGCATTTCAACATTACTAATCGCAGCTTATTCGACCGAAAATATGGTAAACAGGAGCTCAAGCAACTATTGAAAAGGGTCTTTCCCGAGGTGAAAAGAATAAACATGCGGGGCCCTACACACGCTCTTTGCTACTACATTAAATTATATTCCTATACCAATATCCTTCAACTATACACAATCTATTTACATCGCGCTAACCCGTTACTCCACCTTCAAACTCCTCGATTCATCAATACCAGAAAACTATATAAACTATCACAACGTAACGAAAAAGTACATCGGTTATGCTTACCTTGAAAATTGCTCCGTCACTTATTTAAGGGTTATGAAACGTCGTCTGCAACCACCCCAAATACGATAACTTTCAATAAATCACCCTCTAAAAAGAGACGGAGTAAACAAACCTAAGAATCTTTATTGAGGTCCTATAGAACCCTAAACGTGACGTTAAAAACTACACCCTTTGATATACCTCTGTTAAACGTAAATGATTTCAATCTTTTATCATTAAACCCCAAAATTATATGTAATAATTTATATAATATAACTGTTGGTAGGCCTTAGACGTTGCAACATTTTTTATTCGATTGGTCTTCGAAGTAACAGTCGTATTGTAGTAGTCAGATAGTGGATGTATTGTTCTAGGTTTGACAGACCGCTAGCCGATCTGCACTGTAATTTGTATGGTCAATTGCTTGGCCCGTACCCTAAAGTAAAGTGCAGCGTACTGCACTCGACTTACACTCAATGCGGTAAGTCTTCATAAAGCAATACACTTGTAGTACGGTCAACTTTACTGTAAGTAAAGTTGACTTACGACACTGCATGCAATACTATTCAAACACTGACAGCTTTTTAATTTGTACGCGTACGCCAGTGTGGCTAACCAATCTTTTCCGGTTGCCACTAAATTTCCTCCCTGTCAACTAGCTAAATCCCTGTCAATTCCAGTAAACTTCCGTACTAAATTGCATGTACTTACATGCAAATTAATCCCATTGGGATTTAATCATTCCATCGCTTCGAGGTCTGAATTTATCAATTCCCACAAAAAATTCTTCCTCTACAGCCCTTCGAAAGCCCACATACCTCTACTTCAACCGTATCACTTAAACAGATCTCTGTCATCAATCCCCTGGCAATCTTCCAGTTTACCGGCACATCCTTACCCGCCGTTACATAATCCAGGCTATCTAAGTGGTCTATTAACGTAACCCTCGATTCGTATAGTCAGTTTATTACTATCTACAAACTTTTCCAAAGCTTTGTTCAGCGATGCTTTTACTATAACGTTAATAGAGTTATTTTTGCTATAGATTTATCGAAATTTCTTAATCTTCCTTCTTTCGTAGGCTTCGCGAAGTATTATCACATCGATTTTCAGGCGTTTTCCACTAGTGGTCCCCAATTTCAAAAAGCATTCGAAGAGACTCCTTGAGTCGTTACAAATTATCACTGGAATAGAAAAAAATTCATAACTACCTGGTAATAATGTTAAAAGTTTCCCATAATGTCATGCCTACGTCAAAGACCTCTATTATACCGTAATCCTCCGATGTTAGCATGTTTTGTATTATCCTTTTACATTCGATAAAAGACCAGTAAATTAGTTAACCGGTAATAATAAACTGGTGTTCTCCCCTATATTGGTTAACAAAAGTTATCAAAATGCCGATCTATAAAGATAAGTGTGAATTATTTATAAAAGATCCATCCGTAAAAATCTTTAATTTAGCCCTTGACAGGTCAGTTAAAACTATATTAATTCCGCGGTTCAGGTTTTACATTTGCCATTCAAGCCTTTTATTCAACTGGTTAAAGTCCTTATCCGTTGGCGTTTGTACTTGTGTTACGATACATAAATCGTAAAAGGCTTCCGGTTAATATAAATTAACAATACAACTACCTCGAACGCGTTATTTCAGGTGTCGTTAAGCCTTAACCTCGTTAGTCTTTTTAACTATAACCAAAATAACGTTCGAACCCTTTTGACGAAAGTTAAAGCCAGCGTTAACACCAAGCATACGAATTAAAGATTTATTAAAATCCAATTGGGGTTTTTCCGTTAATGTCGTTACCAGCTTATAATTTCAAAACTTAAAGTTTTTAATCGCTTACTATTTCAGTACCTTAAAACCAGCTGTTTCAAAAAAAAAAAAGAGTATCGTTAATTTGTATATATACCACGCCGAAGTCTTTCTTTTACTTTACCAATAAATACGAATCATATATTAAAGACTTTATCGCTAACCGAGATTGAAACCACGACTAATATATTAAAAACTAGTAAACGCCTGCTTTAGCTAGTCCGTACAATGGTTTAATACATCGCATTACTGTACCTAAAGGGTAAATAACATGGAGTTCCTATAACAATTTTAATAATACGATTCGTTATAAATCCGTTGTTAACTGCGTATAAGCTTAAGTTATATTACGCCTTTTCAACGTAAACTTGTCTTTAGTTTTAGCTCACAAACCTATTGCCAAAATAACCACCAAACGTTATCTAATCTTTTCAATCGTTAGAGACTACGTAAAAATCTAGTTTTTGTCTCTATAGCCGTATCCTTAAGCAATTATTCGTAACTTTTTGTACGGTCGCCCTATAATTTTACCTTTAACCTCGTAAATAATCCTCAACTTGAAAATCGTAACGTTTAGGTATTAAAGGTTAAAATAGGTCTTCTACACAAATTATAAATCTCCTCGAGTTAGTAAGCCGTTAATCTCAACCCTATCACTTTCCATAAAGGTCCTACCAAATGTCTTAATAATTCTTTAAGCTCGAAGCTTTAATACTAAATCATCGTTATCCTTCTCTTTCCTACTTACCTAAGCAGTATTATAAACACGCCCCGGTGTATATTCCTCCTCTTTAGCGTTTTTCTTTTTCAAAGGTCGTACGTGCCGACAGCGTTTTATTAACTTGTCGATAACTGGTAATGGAGGTTTGTATTATTTTAGTCGCTTAGCTTAAAAGGCCTAAGAGTCTTCGTCTTTAATATTCCAAATGTATAGCTTAACCTAAGAGGTTCGAAAGGATATAAAACCATTAATAGGTTTAATAATTACTTTAGAGTTTTCGATACTTAATATCTTATATAAACCTTTCCATTGACCTAGCTTCCGCTACACAAAGACTTTACTTTACAACGGAAAAAAAGTACTTCTATTATTAATAAACCGTTTCTAATATTAAAGGCGTTATTAACCTAGCGGCGTACCGATTCTTTTCGCAGTTCTCTCAAAGCTTTTCTATAGGCTACAACACGTTTCTAAGTACTTACCGAAAGCTAATATTCACTCGTTAAGCGTAGATACGCTCCAAAAACTAAAAGAGTTAATACTAAACCATCAAGTTCCACAGTATTGTTAAAGCCTTTCACTATGATCTATAGGTGTGCCTCCGGATCCGTAAATCTTCCAATCTCCAACATAAGGATATTATACTCCAAGAGAGGTAAGGCGTATACCTTTTTAACTTTTCTAATACTCCAATAAGCTTTCACAGATACCTGTTTGTACTAAATACCCATTATCTTAGTATCTTTTTAAAACTTTACTACTGTAAAATGAATACCAGTATTGTAAACTAAGATGTCAGGTGAACCCAAATACGTATTAATCCATAAAATCCTTAATATTTCCCACGTATCTTTTACCGAAAGAGACTTTAGTAACTTCACTCCATAAAAAACGATTACGAAATCAACGATGTAAAAAACAAGCTTCTTATCTAAGTAAAATATATTAACAAAAAAATTGTAATTAAATTTCTTATCATCATTTAATGTAAACTTAAATTTCCGAGGGGCTTAGGCATACGTTTAGCCGTAATAACACCACCCTTCAATAGTTTTGGGGGCAAAATATTTTACGTCGTTATACCCTACGGACTTCAAAACTTTGTATAGCCTATTAACAACTAGGTAATTAGAACTCCGGTGTAATTAACATATCTCCAACTCTATTTGATATGACATTATTACTTCTGGACCTTAAAAGTAAAACTATAGGTACCCCCATTTAAAATCAACTAAAAACCTCTAACCATTTTTAAGTAATTCATGGACGTTAACGCTAATATTAATGCTGAAAGTCTTCATATCCCCCAAGTACAGAATAAAAGGGGTAAGGAACTTAAAAATATAAAATGTTATTGCTTCCATAACAATTTAAATTACCGTTATCCCTAATAACAATAGTTATTCACTTGGGCCAAAGCCAACTTTAGCTTTGCCAATATCGTAACAATTAATCTCAATATGCTGGTAAGCCTTAGACGTTGCAACGTTATCGATTCAATTAGTCGAAGTACCAGGTGTATTACAGTTATCGGATAGTAGATGTATTGTTAACGGTTTGGCAGACTACTAGCCGGTCCACACTGTAAATTGTATGGTCATGTGCTTGGCCCGTGCCCTAAAGTGAAGTGCAGCATACTGTATTCGACTTACACCTAATGCGGTCAGTTCCCACAAAACAATGTACTTGAAGTACGGTTAACTTTACTACAAGTCAAGTTGACCTACTGTACTGCATACGATACCATTACAATACTGTTCCAACACTGGCGGCTTTTTGTTTTGTGCCTACAGACGTCAGTGTGGTATGCCATCAATTGGTGGCAATCTCTGAAATCCCTCTTGAATCCATGAGCCAAACCCCTGTTAATTTCAATTAATCTATACTAAAAACAACCTTAATTACGGCCCCTTATAGCCCTTTAACTTCACCCCTTCGAGGTCTTTGTTCCTTAAATCCCGTGCACAAATTCTTCGTTACAAGCTTGCAAAAATTAAGAACGCTACCACTTACATACCTTTTACTAGTAGTTTAAGCTACTGTCATAGCAATCATTACCCTAACGGTCTTTCAATTTACTGGGGAAACCCTGTTCCTCCATGTCACGCACTAGGTGGTTCACGTATCCCTCGATTTGTATAGTTAGTATATTGCTGTTTATAAACGTTTCTAAGGTGTTATTAGGCATGGTATTAATTATGGCATCGGAAGTGTTATTATTGCCGTTAATCCACCGAAACTTATCGATTTTCTGGGTTTCGTATACCCCCCTTAACGCCATTACGTTTATTATCAGGCGTTTTTTATTGGTTGTACCTAATTTCGATAAGAATTCGTAAAGGCTTCAGGAGTCGGTATATACCATTACAGGTATTGGTAACAGATCTAGCTATTTAGTGACAATCCTTAATGTACCGTTATTTACTATACTAATATCAAAACCTGCCATCATGTCGTAAACTTTAAAGGCTAATACGCTTCGAATTATACACTTACACTTGATAAATATCTAATATATAAGGTTCCCGGTAATCGTAAACTGACCTTTAAACTTATCCTCGTTAACAAATATTATTAGGAAGAAGATTTGCCATATAAAGTTAATATTATTAGTAAATAACCCGTTCGTAAAGATTATTAGCTTCGTCTTCGTCAAATTTACAGAGACCATATTGATTTCTCTTTTCACATGATCCATTTGCCACTAAATCGGCTTGTTTAACTTGTTAAAATCTTCGTCTTACGGGTCCTATACCTATACCGCAATGAAAAGATCGTTCGATACTTTTGGTTAATATAACGTGGCGATGTAGGTCGCACGGGCCCTTTATTTCAGGTATCTCTATACCCTTGGCTCGTCAGTCTTATCAATAATTTTCGGGCTTATAGCCTGCCTCTTTTGGAGTAGGCTAATATAAGTGCCGCTTTGAGACTCAATACTATAAATGCAGAGTGACTATCTGTTAAAATCAAGTTTTGTGTCCTTAACCAACGTTTTAACTAGCTTACACCTTCAAAGGTCTAACTTTTTGATAACACGTTATTTCGCCGCCATAAATCCAATATCGCCAAGAAAAAAGGTATCGTTAATTTATATACCTACGATACCAAAGTTTGCGCCTTTTATAATTAATAAGTACGGATTTATACCTAACTTGTTTTTAAAGTCTATCTAGTACGTGAAAAACCAATAGACGCCATCCTTAACTAATATATATAAAGGCTTGATACAGTACATTATCGTGTCACTCGGAAACTTACCCCTTAGTTCTTATAGTAGTTTTAATAATATAATCCGTTGAAGATTGGTGGCAGATTACGTTTACTCTTACGTAATATCCTAGCCATTAAGTGTAAACTAACCCTTTACATTAGCAGTCAAACTGATAGTAATGGCAACGATCAAACGTTGGCTAATCTTTTGAATTGTAAGAGATTAAGTAAGGATGCAGTCTTTACCTTTATCACTGTATCTTTAGACTATTAGTCGTAACTTTTCATACGGCTAGTCCGTGGTTTTACCCTTAACCTTGTAAACCATCCTCGACTCAAAGATAGTAATATTTCACCCTTAGAATTATGTTAACGGCATAAATTGTATAACCCCTCATAATAGGAGGCCGTTAATTTTCACTTAGTTTCTTTTTTCAAAAAGCTTGCCCGGTATATTAATGATATTTTCGGCACGTAATTTAAAGGGGTGTTCTCCGTTAGACTTCTCCTTATAAAATACATATGCCATTATATATATCTTTCCAGGTATGCAATCTCTATATTACTCCTATTCAATATATATTCTCTTTTTAGGTAGTCTTTCACGCCGTCGACGTTCCATCGGCTTGTTAATAGTTGGTTCGGAAGAGATATATCAAAAAATTCGCTTAACTCGAAGGTCATTGACATTTATATTTCCATCAAAATTAATAAGTCTTTTATACGGCTTAACTTATGTAACTCGAAAAGTTATGGAGCTGTTAGTAGTTTTATCCACCACGTTTAAATTGGTAATACTTAAAATCTTATACGGCCTATCCTATTTACCTAATTTAGGCTACGTAAGAACTTCACTTTTAAGGGGGTATAAAAGCACATCTATTATTAAAGGTATGTTTCTAATATTAAGGGTATTATTAACCTAGCTACGTATCGATTTCTTTCTTAATTTAATGCTTTTTTATATGCTATAGTACGCTTTTGGGTACTTAACGAGGTTGGCGACTCAACCGTTATGCATAAATAAGCTTCAAATACCAGCAAAGTTCGAATAAGTCCGTTAGGGCCAATAATATCATTAAGACCTTTCACCTCCATCTAAAACCGAACCTTTTAGCTTATAAAGCTTTCGATTTCCAATGTAGGGATATCGTAGGCCCTTTGTAAGAGTATATGTACCCTTTGAACCTTGCCAATAACCTAGTATGCTTTTATAGAGACCTATTTATACTAAATTCCCATTAAATTTACATTAGCTTAAAACTTCATCGTAACAAAGTTGATGTTAGTATCTTAAATTAGCACGTTTAGTAGATCAAAGTACTTGTCAATCTACAAAGTATGTAATACTTTTCATATTTCCTTCATTGTAATGGTTTTGAAGAATTTGACGCCGTGAAAAGCCGTAGCGAAGTCTACGACGTATAATACTGGCTTGTCGTCTAGATAAAACACGTTCACAAAGATTTCCGAATTAGAGTCTTAATCTTTTTTTAACTTAAACTTAAACTTTAAAAGGGTTTAAAAGTGTATTTAACAATAACAGTAGAGATGTTTAACTATCTTTAGTATTGGCAGATCCACATCTTCGTACCAATTATCTTTAAACCTTTGTAAAGCCTATTAATTACCAAGTGGTTAAACTTACGATATAATTAACGAAGTTTTACTTCCGTTAAGTTCAATACCATTACCTCTGGTCCTAAAAAATAAAACCTGAGATATCCTTACTTAAAGCTAAGTAAAAACCTTTTACCAGCTTTAATATATACTAATTTATTAGTTTAAATATCAAAGTTAACGCCCAGGTTTTTCGTGTCTTTAAGATAAAGGAAGGAGGGGGTAGAGGATTCCAAAATATAAAAAATAATAGGGTCAACAACTGTTTTTACTGTCATCGATCCTAGTAAAGATATCTCTTTCCCAAAGCTAAAGTCAACTCTAGCCTTACTAGCATCCGCGTAGTCAAGTTTCGTAACAATATTAGTATCCCTTCATAACGCGATATACTAAGAATAACCTCCTGTTAAGTATCGTATTACCCTTATATCCGGTATAATCCCCTAAAAAACTTGCTTTGAATACTAGTTTTAAATAGTGAAAAGGTATATAGGGCCAAGGTCTTTATATTTATAACGGCGGTAGGGGGTTTTACCTATAAAGCAGTATAAAAATACCTAGTTGGCTAGTTATTACGTGGCTTCTGGGTTAATACCAGTATTAGTACTGGTATCTTCATGTCAGCCGATAAAATTCGGCTTGTTTTTCTCCTCCTTAATTTCACTTTCTTTAAATTACGTGACGCGTTCCATATAATCCCATTTTAAAACAAAGGGGTATTACGTATAGTATATTACCTGTTTTACTTTATATTTGTCAGAAGTGTAACGTATTAACCAACAACCTTATTTACCGTTAATTCAATATCTTTTAGCGTTTGAGTTAAACCTATTTAGCCTATTCAAAGACCTTAAAGAGGATAAATACCCTTTTCCGTAAGTAGATATCCGGAAATTTTATTAACCGTACTTACCGGATCGTTGATACCGTCGATTAATATAAGGTGCCTTCGCTAACTTCCACGTTTCCCATTACCTATTAGTAAAGAATTAGCCTTTCAAGCATCTAATTTAAAAGGTCTATCTTGTTTTTTAACTCTTTCTTATAATCCAACATGTAAGACTACTTAATAATATTTAAGTTCGTATAATATTAGATAAAGTGAATATCGTATTCGAAATAGCCCTGTATAATATTATAGATTTCGCGAAACGAGATTTAATTCGTAAGGTATCGAAGGTAATAATCCTTAACTAAGCCGGTTAAAATACTAGGAAATAACGAGTAAAAACCTGGTAACTCAAGTCTTATCTGGCGGCAAATGTGAAAGAATAAACGTAACATAATGTCGAGGAGGTTGTACGGCTTACCGCTATATTTCTTTTTACCTCCCCAAATTTTAACGAACGTAATGATTGCTAAATAGTCCGTATTCTCTATGAAAACGCGTCGAGAAGGAAGTATAATATATTAGTCATAATCCTCACCTGGTTAAAGAAAAGACTAAGGTTATTACTAGTACTAGTGGGTAGGATAATTACCTTTGGCTAAGTTTGGAGGAAAAAAGCTGGTGGTCGTGCCCACAATAAGCTCGCGTATAAAGCCGGTCCTTCCCTGATTTAGCTGTTAAAACTAGACGTGTTAAAAAGCTTGAGGGAAATAAGCCTAGAAGTTTTCGTTGCGAGGGACTTGGCGATAATCCTTTTGGTGTTGAGGGGTTCGACGGGGATTTTAACTAATGGACTAATGGATCTAAGGGCTTAAGGAGTGTAGATCCATCGGTTCCTCGTATCTGCTTATTTGGGTTTAAATAGATCCTCACGAACATGTATGTGAGCGTTAAGAATCACTGCCGTTAGCAATCTTTTTTCCTTTATCTTCCTAAGTTTATTATGAGTTTTTATCCGTAATACACTCGTAGAGTACGTTGGAAAGGTTTCTGTTTTTACCGACTTTTAAAAGCAGTAAAGTCTCTTATTGGCATAAGTTAGCCCTTAACTTAACTTTAACTAACTTCTTTATCTTTTTCTTCATATTTAAACTTTAGTCTCCAGAAAACTCGATATAGTCGAAAAAAGCTTTAATACTTGTATTTTAATCGTTACAAGCGACGTCGAGGATAAAGTAACTAATGTAGTTGGTAAAATACTCGGGGGTAAAGTCTTTGTTAACTTCCTTAATTTAGAGGTTGTCGTCGAAATGCTTAACGAAGATGGTTCCGAAGGCCTTAATTACCTTCTTCCTAAAAGGGTTATCGATAATATCAAATCCTGCGTGTTCTGAAGCCATTGTGATAATCTGGCTAGTATAGGGTTTGGTGGTGGTAAACTTGGCGATCTAAGGGCGTGGGAACTTGACGTTTCAGTGTAGAGTCGCGCGACGTAGCCTTTTTAGAATAACTTGGTAATTCTATTCAAAGTAGCGAACTTGACGATTAACGTAACGTAAGGAGTAAAAAGAGCGAAGTAGGGCAAAAGTTTAGTATAAGAGGTAAAGTCGGAGGTCGTTTTTGGTGTAGGTTATTTGACGTAGGAACTTAATTGTTTTTCTTAGAGTTGTAGTACCCGCAGTAGTATTAACTTAGCCGTTTTCTAACTTGCCGGCTTAAAGACTTTTAGGCGGTTAATCTCAACGCTTTTTCTTTAAAACTAGTCTAGTAAAGGTTTCTTGGTGTTTTCGATAATGGCAATATCGTTGCCACTTTCAAATACCTGTAAACAGCAGACGCATTTAAAGGTTTTCCTTTTAGCTACCTATAAATAGCAAACAGAGCCTTAGGGCATTTTACAAGAATTTTACCTCTACCTTACGTAATTACAAAACGTAACCAGAAAGTAGATTTTTCTTCTACTTAGTCGATCTATACTTAACCTAATAAGCACTGATTAATATTGGTAAGCCTTAGACGTTGCGACGTTGTCTATTCGATTAGTTGAAGTAACAGGTGTATTACAATAGTCAGATGGTGGATATATTATTCACGTTTTAGTAGACCACTAGCCGGTCTACACTGTAAATTTTATGGCCAAGTGCTTGGCCCATGCCCTAGAGTGAAGTGTAGTGTACTGCACTCGACTTACACCCAATGCGGTTAGTTTCCACAATGTAATGCACTTGCAGTACGGTCAACTTTACTACAAGTAATGTTGACCTACTGCACTGCATGCAATACCATTGCAATACTGTTTCAACACAATAGCTATAATACCTTCCTATTATAATACCACATATTACGAATAGCCTTCTATTAAATACCTTGTTACCCTTATATCTAGCATAATACACTAAAACGTATGGTCCGCGTAACAATCGCAAAAGTTAAATATATATAAGGGGCTAAAATCTTAACTAAAGTAAGTGTAAAGATCTTTACCATCCAAACGGTATAAAAAGGCGTATTTGGCTAATTACTAGGCCGTATCTAAAATAGTATCTTCGTATTACTTAATCTGCTTAAAAACTTGAACAACGACTTTAACTAGTTTATCGCCCTTAATATCTGCGACTTAATCCAAGTAATCTTATTCCGAAAATATAAGATATTGAACGTAATATACTACTTTATGGTTATTACGTTCGATGGGAAGGTATTCAATTAACTAATAGCCAAACTTACCAAAAATCCAATATATATTATTACTATTACGACGATAATACTTACGGTTAATAGGTCTGCCTAAATCTTATTAACGCTAACGTAGTTACCATCTTTAATATAAGGTTAAGGTCGATAGGTCAAACCTTAAACGTTATATACGCCCATACTAACAGTTGACGTAATTAACGACCGTAAGGTTTTTTTTTATCCACGTCAATAAAGTAACCGGTTTGGAAATATATACCAAACGATTTTAGTGTACGCGCAATCACTATAACGAGCGAGGAGCTTAATTGGCTGAAAAAGCCTTCACAAATGGTATCTAGGCGTTATGAGGGATATTCGAACTCTTTAATGTCCGTAACTACTGCTTGTACATAGTCGCAAAGTGTGACTTCGCCAACGTACGATTTTCTCATTACTTTATAGAAAAACATCAGATTGTCAAGTATCTCATTAAGTATGTATATTAGTATTTCCTCCTCTTTTTTCTTCACTATTATTGTAATTTATCTCATGGTAGACCGTTAATATGGTATTACATTAAATAAACATTTTATTAGAAGTAACCTTTTATGTTATCGTAAATTCCGCAAAATTTAATTGCTCAAGTCAGGAAGGTTAGTTAATAATCCTTAACGTACCTTATAAAAAAATTCGGAAAATAGTAAGTAAAAACCAAAAGGAGAAACCTCCATCCACTTATAGATATTTAAAAATGGTATCATATTAGTGTGAAGGGGTTTATAAGGCTTTTCGTGATACTTCTTTATATTTTCGCAAATCTTAGCGAAATCCGTTATAATCTTGTAGTCAATGTTAACCATTTTAATAGGTTTTAGAAAAAAGTCGCGATAATCATCCCAGCCGTAAATAGTATTTCCTAACGGTTTAATCTTAAAATCCTTTAAGGCATAGTGTTAAGGGTAGTTAATAATCGCCTAACCCGAGGGGTAAGGTCCTGTAATAGAACCTATAATAAGCTTCCGCGTGTAAGCTAATCTAAACGGAGATAGTTTTTAAAGATCTTAGCGATGAAATTGCTTAATGAGGATAAGTACTTGGAAGTTCTAGGAGGCCTGAAGATCGTACTCAATTAACTGATGTAAAGCGTCAACGTTAATACTTTTAACTGCGTTGGCAGTCATTACTTCACGTACCTTGCCACTTCTAAAGTCGTACTTCACGCTGTTAGATAAAAGTACTAAATTTCCAAACAGGTTAACAGGTTCCTTATCGCCAACTCTTAAAAAAGCTTAACTTCATGAAGGGTAAGTTTAAAGTTCCTTAAAACGTATATAAAGGCGTTTGGATCCCTTAACGCATTTCCCTTTTCCCTAAATATTTTAAGGATCAAGGTCCTAAAGGCAATATTCCTATTGAGCTAATTTATAGAACATCTTTGCTAATACTACTATTGTTTTATCAAGAATATAAATACCTCGGCGTTTAACCTACCTCTTCAACTTGGTCTTAACCGTACGTTGGATATTCTTCTACATATCGAAAATGCAATAGCTAAAAAACTCGCGGAAATATTGGAAGGCGCGAGCGCCACAGCCATATTCTTCGCTAAGGTTTACGTCGATAATATACTGACCAAAGTAGTTGTTTAAGTAGGCTTTAATTAAGGTCTCGTCAACATCCGTAATCCAAAGCTATTAGTTGTAGTAGTCGATAAAAACTGATCTGAGAGCTTCAACTTTCTTTATATATTCTTGGCTTGAAACCATCCTGACGGTTTGGATTGTATAGGAAGTGTAGGTCAAGGGATTTGGTAATGTAGGGCGTAGGGAACTTCGTGTTTTTGGCGTAAGGTCGCGTGTAAACTTAGCGACTCAGTAACTTAACGTAAGGCCACGCGACATGGCTTTTTTAACGCGACTTGTTGTTTTCCGCTTTAAACAGCGAACTTGACGATTGGAGTAACGTGGGAAGTAAAAAAAGTAAAGTAAGACAAAGTTTTAGTGTAAAGGGTATGGTTGAAGGTCGTGGTAGGTGGTAAAGAGCGAAGGTTTTTTATTGTTTTAACCGTGGAACTTGGTCGTCTTTCTTATGGTAATAACACCCATTGTAGTACTAACTTAGCCGTTTTCCAATTTGCCGAATTTAAAGACTTTTAATAGTCAATCTCAACGTCTTTAAAAATGATTAATAAAGATTTCTTGGTGTTTTCAATAACGATTCCATCGCTACCTCTAATCTGCCATGAAAACCGATGTAACTTAAAAGTCTTCTTTACTACCGTAAAAACCGACGCAACAGTAAAGGCCCTTCGTAAAAATCTTTCCTCTACCCCAACGGTCGTTTAACTTAGAGCATAGCCGGAAAGTAACTTCTTATTTTACTTAGCCTATGTGTGCTTAACTTACTAAGCACTGATTAGTATTAGTAGACCTTAGACGTTGTAATGTTGTCGATAAGATTGGTCTTCGAAGTAACAGTAGTATTGCAGTAGTCAGATGGTAGATTTATTATTCTAGGTTTGGTAGACCGCTAGCCGGTCTGAACTGTAATTTGTATGGCTAATTACTTGGCCCATACCCTAGATTGAAGTGCAGCGTACTACACTCGACTTACACCCAGTGCGGAAAGTCTCCACAAAGCAATACACTCGCATTACGGTCAACTTTACTGTAAGTAAAGTTAACCTACTGCACTGCATACAATACTATTCTAACAATAACAAAGTTATTGTTGAAATTGAACTCCTTTTTAATGTAACAATATTAATATTCCACTATATTTTAATGAATACCATCGTTATATTGTACCAATTTTAATATATTTACATGATTCAATGTGTCCCTAATATAATTGATACGGTTTGAAAAAACCGTTTTCAGTTTCTAAAATGATGAAAACTAAAATTTATTACCAAACTAAACTTATATTAATTAAATCCTATTTATGGATAAAAAATAATTTTTTTATACAGGTTTAATAACCTAAATCCATTCATTCCAAAAACCTATGAAACTTTTCGTCCTATTTAATGATAACAAAAAAAAACGATAAGAAATCTTACTCAACGGAATGTATTACCTATCATAATACGTAAATCATTATTATATGCACTCGATCCGATATTGAAATTATACTGTTATGATAAAAACAACGTTTTATAACTATATAAGTCAATGACTTAACAATTGAATTATAATGACCTTTTCTTTTTAACGTACGCCTACTAAAAAAAATCTTTAAATAAAAGAGAAAAAATATATTCCAATTTCATAATACTAGTGAAAAAGATTACCTTTTTTTACCATAATTCAATGCAATAACAAGTTAAAAAAAATACTTAGCTAAAAACTCTACCAAAATAGTTCCTGTTGCGATAAGCGCTCGCCCTAAAAAAAAGGGTCAGAAAATCGAATTGTATTGCAGTAGTATCTGTAAATAATTCGTTAATAAAAAAGGGAAACGAGTTAGGCTTTATGTCTATCCCTCTAATACTGATAACCCCGCGATTATATATTTAAACCCCGTCTTTCCACGTAATACACCTTCACCAAAAATCGGTACTATTACGACAACTAAAATCACAAACACACTAACAACGCTATATATACACCGGTTCAACCTCAAGATCTAACTAGCCTAATAAAAAACGTTGAGAACCTGGTTTTTTCTGTAGAAAACACTTGACGATTTTGAAACGTATGCGAAATAAGTTTAATTGATAGTGGATAACACCTATATAACAAGTAACCCAATCAGTAACATAAAATATAACAAATCGAATATAAGTTGCAAAACCTGCAAATCGGGTTGAAAACAAAAACCCTAAATTACGAAAAAGAACTTGAAAACCTTTGCAACTTTCGTAATGACATGATAAATAGTAGCATCTATTACGGTCAAATCCTATACGCCGGAGGCTTTTCAATGATTGAAACAATTACGTTTGTATCAGATTTTACCCCTGTTTCTACCGTTTCATCCAATTAACTAACCTATACAAACCATTAAAATTCCAAAAATCCATCGAATTAAAACCCTATTATTAATTTGAACTCGACTTTTACCAACGCTTGAAAATATTAACTTCATCTTTTCCAACTATAACAAAATAATTCATCGCTATTGAATGCTGGAAAAAAAAAAGGATGAATAATTACATAAGGAAACATAAAAACCCAACCACCGTATATTAAGCTTTATTTATAGGCTATACTACTAAGTGCGTCAATATTATTAATATAGAAGAACTTCAATACATAAAAAACGATAACAAATGAAAATTTATAAAATTACACTTATACTATGATTCTTTTTCCCTTATTCTGAATTCAAGTGAAAAAGTATTGACATAAACGACCCAACGAGAAATATTTTTAATTACAAATCTCCGTGTTATTTTTACACCCAAATAAACTCATTTATATTTATCATACATACTTAGCCAAATCCTGGAAAAGACCTTTCATGATTTTTCCTTAAAAAAATCGATATACTCAGTATATATAAGAATTTTGTTGTTACAGTACTTCATGTAGTACAGTAGGTCAACTTTACTTACAGTAAAGTTGGCTGTACTTCAAGTTGAGTGTATTGCTTTTCAAGTCGAGTGCAGTACGCTGCACTTTACTCTAGGGCACGAGCCCAGCAATTGGCCATACAAATTACAGTGCAGACCGGCTAGTGGTCTGCTAAACGTAGAACAATACTTCCACTACCTGATCAATGCAATACTCCTGCAACTTTAACCACGATTCGAATCGACAACGTTGCAACGTCTAAAGACCTATTAGGTAAGGCCTACCAACAAATTGATTTAAAATAATGTATTAACGGAAACATGAAGTTTAATATTCGGATTCTAAAGTATCATTAATGAAGACATCAACTTCATATATGATCGGGCGATACTTATTCTAAATAACACATATAAAGGGTGAAAATTAAATGACTAAGCACTCGTAACCTATATACATTTGAACGAAAAGGTGAAAATCCTTACTTACTTTTCAAAAAACGTCTTCAAACTTATTTTTACAATGATTTTCGGGATCATTACAGTAATACAATTGAATCTTAATACCAACTCGAACAATAAAATACTATTTACTGCCCTTTGAATTTATAGGTTTTATAAGGCTCTAATAAACATTTTTAAGATACCTAAAACTAATTTTCTCAGATGTAACGATGTAATCGCTATTTCAATAGCCTCGATACAACCTGTAACCGAGATTAAAAACATAAATTCCATGTATACATAAACTAATACCTTCATTTATTTGTACATAAATGATTCCTACGAGATTAGAAAACAGGCTATGGTCTACGTAAAGGTGATGAAGTATTAAACACCTAAACTCGATCGGCTTCGTTGCTATATAAAAAATCTAACGCGGCTTTTTCGTAGAACGCTAGGTCTGTTAAACGCACAAACTATTTGATAAAGACATAAAGAACCCATGCCGATTTATGATAATCCAAACTAGACCGAGTAACCGTAGTTATAAAAGTCTATAGAATTATCAATTAATATTAATCCATCTCCCCTTTATGGTCCGCTTCACGCGAAATGAACGGATAATAAATCCTTTACTATTGGAATAGTATTACAAGCAATGCAGTAGGTCAACTTTACTTACAGTAAAGTTGGTTATATTGAACTGCGAGTTGAGTATATTGCTTTGTATGGGGACTTACCAAATTGGGTGTAAGTCGAGTTCAGTATGCTGAACTTCACTCAAGGGCACGGACCAAGCAATTGACTATACAAATTACAGTGCAGACTGGCTAACGGTCTGCTCAACCTAGAACAATACATCTACTATCTGACTACTACAATACTAATGTTACTTTGAAAACCAATCGAATTGACAACGTTGCAATGTCTAAGATCTACCAACATTAACATTTATTAATAAGTTCAAATATTATAAACGTATACCATTGCATTTTCTTTGACCGAATACTGATATCATCGATAATTTTTTGAACAATTGGAACAACGCCGAATATATCATTTTTAACAGTTTTTATATTTTTTTTTTAAAAAAAAAACGGTGCGACTTAATATTATATGAATATTAAGGACGTTGTGTGAGCCCAACGACATAATTATTCGTTTGTTTAAAGCGTATTGAAATTCAATAATTGTTTTTACATATTTTGTACGAATCATATCTTCCATTGAAAGTCTTTTTATTAATTGAAACACGATTCAAGATATTAATTACATCGAAATTAGGCTACCAGGACTTGTCACACTCTTATGTTGAAAAACACATCGACTTAATCTCAGGTTTCTTTGACAATTTATAACGTATAATGACATGCCAGTTATTGTAAAAGCTCATTTCCCATAGGCTAATCAATAACTAATACGATAATGAAATGCCCCAACAATCCGTTATAAACCTTGTAACCTACTTTATTTACGATATAAAATCCGCTTTAACAAGAAGGAAAATCACGTTAATTCTCTTTCGAAACATATAAAAAAACCCTTGATACCTTCATTTACAAATACTTCATATGAAATAGAAAAGCTATGGTTTTATTTAAATTTACTCAATCTAATTCAATGTTTTTTAATCGAAAAGATAATAAAATATAATATTGAAGAGTAACTAAAAGGTTTAAAAATCTATATTATAAAACCTTAACAAGCACTCCCCTCTTTCTAATTTTACATATAATTGATATATTAAATGTTTCTAAGATTAATTTACGTAGTTCTTTCATCCTAATTCATGACGTTTTATTCATTCGCATGGACAGAAATAAAAAAATTAACGATTGAAGGTTGGACAACACCCTAAGATCTTCGTATCTTTAAGTAAATGAAAACTAATTTATATTTTCTCCGGAAAAATTCAAACTTTTACATATAGACGGCGTCAAAGTTCGAATCACTTCGTAAAATACGGCGATTGTTGGAATAGTAGTCAAATGCAGTATAGTCAAGTCAAAATTTCTTACAGAAAAGTTGATTGTACATACTACGAATTGACTGCAGTTTGTGGGATTTGAATACACTGCACTGCAAGTGCAGTGAAGTAGGTGCACACTTAAAAGTGAGGCACATGCCAAAGCGTTTTCCCATAGAAATTAGTATACAAACCGGCTAGCGGTCTGCCAAACTTAGAACTTACAACTAAAACAATCAACCAATATTAATGCATCATCAGTTAATTCAACTACAGTGATTCGAATAGACTACGTTGTAACGATAATGGCTTACCAATACTAATCAGTGTTAATTATGTTGAGCATCGATTGGCTAAGTAGAAGAATAATCTTTTTTCCGGGCACTCTCTACATTAAACCACGGCTAAGAATGAAGGAAAGGTTTCTGCGAAGGGCCCCTAAAATCTGTGTCAGTTTTTTGCGCCAGTTCATAGGTAAACAACGGTATCTCTACTAAAAACACCAAGAAATCTTTATTAATTCTTTTCAAATACGTTAAAATTAACCGCTTGAAAATTTTTAAGATTACTTATTCGGTAAGTTAACAAACAGCTAAGTTAGTAATTTTGTAGATACTGCTATTACGGGTGCTATTATTTTAAATTCCAAATCGCAAAACCGACTAAGTCTTTAAACCTTTCACATATACCAACTTTGACGGAAAACCTACAACCTATTGCTTTACACTATGTTTTTCACCTTTACACTCCTTAATATTGGTTAAGATAGTGTTAGAACTCGTTGAGATTAATTTTATTACCAACCCCGTTTAAAAAAAGAAGCGATTATCGCCTTCGGCATTACTTTCGAAAATTACTACGACAAAGACCTTTAGTTTGCCAAACTTAACGAAGAAGTTTTAGTCGAGTATCTTACCAACATTTTCGGCTCCTATATTCTTGATTTAAACCTTACTAAATCTGTTTGAAGCCTATAGGCGTATAATAACTTCCAAAAATACTTCAGGGAATGAAACTTGGATATGTGGAAGATAGTAAACAGGTACATTAAAGTTAGGATAAAGATTGAGCTCGTTAATTAATGGCTCGACCTTCCAGTTGGAAAAGGGAAAAGGGGCAACTTAGCTAACATATTTTATGAATACGCTACTGATAAAGACTTTTGAAGGCTTTTTAAGGCCAAGAGCAATGGTATTGTTAGCAACAGCATTATTTAACGCCCCTATACGCGTTTGTAAGGTCCTAATTAAGCCTAAATAAGATTTTAGACCCTTTTATGTAAGATAAACGGTCTAATATCATTGGTTGTAAATATTGTTTAACCTGTGGACCATGAGACCTCAAGTTTACCAGTCAATTAAGTAGGAATATCGACATACCCCTTAATACTAAGAGAAGTATTACCAAGTCCGTGGATACTTTTAAGCATATTTATCCTAAGCTCCTTAACTCGTCTAGTTTCAACAGTTAAACTGGGAGCAAACTAGCTTTATACGCGTGTTTACTATAGGTATAACGACTGTCTTTTTCTTTTTAAATTAGGTTAAAGTTAACTATCCTACCTTTTAGCATTAACACTAATACTAGCCAAGGAATTTAAAAGGTTATTACGACCAGTACATTACTTTTCACCTTCGATACTTCCTTATGGTAAATACGAATTATGCGTATATCACCACGTTCGTTAATATTTGGGACGGAAATGAGAAGTATAAATATAAGCTGTATAACCTCCTAGACGTTAAGTTACGCTCGTTTTTTAATATTTTCTGCCAAATACGAGTTCAACTGTTAGGTTTTCACTTGATATTTCACAGTATCTTTACCAGTTAAGCCGAAAATTTCTACCTTTAATACCTCACGAATTATTTTCTTTTTCCGTAAAATCTATGATAGCCAAAAAATTTACTTCGAACACGTTATCAATTTTGCCCAATAGCATACCGATTGGAATATTATCAAGTAGTTATATATATTGTATTATGAAAAAGTCTTGAAAAGTAAAATAGACGTATTTGTTCCAATGATTCAAAAGTTAATATTTCACCAATAAATTATAGAAAACGTAGAAATTGAATAAAGTACTTTGTGCCAACAGGTTCAACAGGCCGTTACGGTTTGAACAAAGCTTAAATACGCCCTTCAATACCCAGATACCAGTGGTAAATGATTTTTTAGCCAATTACGTTCCTCGTTAGACACCGTAACAACTCGAGTTTCAGGCTCAACTAGTATATACTCTTAAGCTTCGTAATTTAGTAATAAAAAAGAACTCTTCCCACACATACTATATTAATCGACAGTACAAAAAGCCTAGCTAATACGGTTAATAAAAGGCACGGACATAGGAAAGTGATTATAGTGAAGGTTATTCCTTTTCCATAAGGTCTTTAAATCAGCTCAAAAAAATTACTTTAAATACCAAGAAATATTGGATTTACGGAAAAAAGAGCTATTATTCTATACTCTATATTGCTTCTAGGCGTAAAAACAAGCGAGTAAGATACCATATAGAATTACCCTCCAATACCACTAATAATTACCTTAAAATCATCAAAAACCGTAAAGGTATTAAGGTTAAGGAAGAGAAAAATAAACCTAAGGCCATCGGCTAATATAAAAACAATGACACTGGCCCTAACGTAACATAATAACTCGCCGACCACGCCTTTTTATACCGCCTGATAGGTAAAAACCTTTACCACCGATATAAAGATAAAAATACAGGCGCTATACACCTCTTCATCATTTGAAACCATTACAAAAAACAGGGGTTTTTAAGGTATCATACCAGACACGGAAAAAACACGGTATTTAACACAAAGCCATTAGTAATACGTTACGTTACGAATTGATACTAATACTATTATAAAACTCGACGATACAGATACAAGCAAAGCTAAAGTTAGCTTAACCCTGAAAAAAAGCTATCTTTACTGGGATTGACGACGATCAAGATTATTATTAGCCCTATTATTTTCTTCATTTTGAGATCATCTACTCCTTTCCTCCTTTACCCCAAAAATATGAAAAACCTCGACTTTAACGTTGACTTTGAACCTAATAAACTATTATAAATTAAGGCCGGTCAAAGGTATTTATTTAACCTTAAATAGGGGTACTTTTAATCTTATCTTCAAGGGACAAAGGTAAAAATATTAAACCTAACAGAGTCCAAACTTAGTCAACTATATTATAAGTTTAATTGTTCAGCGACTGACAGGCTTTATAAGGTCTTAAAAGCAACTTGTTACGAAGATATAAACTTGTTAACAGTAAATGAAATTAAACTACTTTATTAATGATATTCACCGTAATAGCAAGCAACTTTAAATTTAAGTTTACGTTAAAGAAAATTGTGATTTAAACTTTAAAGTTTTTGTAAATGTGTTTAACCTGAATGGCAAGCTAGTACTATACGTTATAGACTCCGCTACGGCTTTTCACAGCGCCAAGTTTCTAAAGGCTATTATGGTGGGGGAAGTGTAAAATGTATTACGTGCTTTAAGGATTAAAATATACCTTAAGTTACTAAACTTATTAATTTACGATGCTGATACCAACGTCATTACAATAGAGTTCCAAGTTGATATCAAATCGATGGGAATTTAATATATACAAGTCTATGTTAAGACTTATTAGAGTATTAACAAGGTCGAAAAGATATATTCTCTCCTACAAAACGCTTACAATATTCTTACAATAAAAACCTTAAGCTGTACAAACTAAAAAGCACAGATTAAAATAATAGTAAAAGGCTTTAATAATACTATTAACCTCAACTGACTCGTACCAACTTTGTTAGTATTTTAAACCTACCTACGCATGACAATTGAGTCACAACCATCGCTAAACACCCAGGAATGTGTTATAATATACAATAAAGTCCTAAGGAAACTGATGACAGAAATTAGTACGCCGCCAAGTTAACGATACCCTAAACACCAAAAATAGACTGTTAATAACAAACGTGCTATCCTTCCCCCTTTGAAATAACATCCTTACGTAACGCGAGTGAGGCAAATAAGATAGGCTGTAGAAGATCTTAGATATCACTAACCTAGATGTAATAATTAAAATTGCTAATAGCCTTATTACTTTCTGATCCACATAGGCTACACCGTATAAAAGACCTCTTCAATTCGATAAAAAATCCTAATACCGATAAACCACAAGCCGAACTAATTAGCTAATACAACCCTTCCAAGCCAATCATTAACAAGTTAATGAAACGACGATGGTGTAAAATACCACCCAAAAGGAGGATATATACTAAAAAAGATAGACAGCGATAGGGACTACAAGCCTGGCAGGGTATACACGACGATATAGGTATTTTATAGAAAAAGTTTAACAGCAAAAATGACCTTAAGTTACGTACTGAAGGCATTATTAATTCACCAAGTATTCTATTTAAGGAAATGGACTAGATAGGGATTAACAGTCTTTTTCACAAAGGGTTATACAATTTATACCGTTAATGCAATTTAAAGGATATGAGGTCACTATTTTCAAGTCGAGGATAATGTACGAGGTTAAGGGTAAAACCACGGATAGGCCGTATGAAAAGTTACGATCAATCGCTTAAGGATAAGGTAATGAAGTTAAAAATTGGATTTTAACTTGATCTCTTATAATTTGAAAGATTAGTGAACGTTTAATAGTCGCAATTACTACCAGTTTGATTCTTGGTGTAAAACGGCAGTTTATATTTAATAACTGGGATATTACGTAAATATATACGTAGTCTGCTACCGACTTACAGCGGATTATACTATTAAAGTTACCGAAAAAACAAAAGGACAAGTTTTTGGTAAATATAGTAATACATTATATTAGGTCTTTATACGGATTAGCTAAAGTATGCGTACATTAGTTCCTAACGTATCAAACGTACTTTGAAAATAAGCTAAGCATAAAACCTTTAACTTTTGACCTGTACCTATTAATTGAAAAGGGAAAAGACTTTGGCATCGTGGGTATGTAAATTAACAATACCCTTTTCTTCGGAAATACCAAATTTAGAGCGGCAAAATAACTTGTTATCGAAAGATTAGGCCTTTAAAAGTATAAGTTAATTGAAAAGTTAGCTAAAGGCATATAATTCAACTTTGAAAAATCGTTTTTTCTTATCCATAATGTTTAGTCTGAAAATGATACTTATATTAGCCTAGCTTTAAAAGGGTAAGAAATAAGCTTCAAGATGATCCATAAGGCTAACGGGGTAAGATTACAAAAATACCTAAAGTAAAAGGCCCGTACGGTTTATATAATTACGTTGTGCTAAATGGAGGCATCGTACGACTTTTCCATTACAGCATAAGTATAGGACCTATAGTATGAGGACTTAAACAAGTTAAAGAAGTGGGTTTAGTGGTAAATAAATTACTTAAGAAGAAAAGTTAATATGGTTTTTATAAATTTAATGAAAGCGAAGTTAATACTCTTATTATTCATTAACAATAATAACCTTACATCGTAAATAGGTTCCCTAATAATGTTCGTTAACAAGAAAAGTTTTTAAGGACAGTTTATAATCACCAAATACTAATATACTAGACATCCATTAAGTATATGGGTGCAATACGAAACTTATTGGTTTTAAAAGTTTACGGTATAATGGTAGGCTTCAATATCGATATGATAACTAACGGTACATTGAAATTTATCATTAAATAGTTGTAACTACCTCCGATACCTATGGTAATTTATGCTAACTTTTGAAGCCTCCACGAATGCCTATTAAAAATAGTCAAGACTAATGAAAAATGTTGAATAATAGACGTAATAGCTTCGAAGGAGGTATACGAAGCCCGGGTAATGGATAAGTTACGGTAAATTAACGGAAAAAATAATCACATTAACGCTATAAATAAGGCTACGCCCAATAACGCCTTGGAAAGGTTTATAGACAGCAATACATTAACCGTACGAATCGAGGATTACGTGGACCGTCTGACATGTAACGAAAAGAAATAGGGTTGCCCTAATACACTTGAAAAATTCCAAATTAGTAACGTTAATAGCAATGGTAACAAAGATGACAATGGTATAATCTAAACTAGTAGTAGAAGAAACGCAATTGGTAATCTACCTGATTTATACAAGTTTGTAGCAAAAGACTTATGTACGGGAATTAAGGAAAGGAGGCCTCGAAGGGGTACAGTAAAAGGGCTATAAGGGGCCGTAATTAATTTCAATTTCAGCACAAATCAATTGGAATTGATAGGAGTTTATCTTACCATTAACTTGTAGATTAAGGAGGGATTTCAGAGGTTGCTACCAATTGATGGCAAGCTATGCGGGAGTGCAGGTAAAAAACAAAAAACCGCTAGTATTAGAATAGCATTCAAATACATTATAGTTAAGTTAACTTTACTTACAGTCAAGTTAATTATACGTATTGCAAATTGACTGCAGTTTTTGGGACTTCAATACACGATACTACAAGTGCAGTATAGTAGGTACCCACTTCAAATTGAGGCACAGGCCAAAAAGTTTAGCCACACAAATTAGGGTGCAGATCGGCTAGCGATATACTAAACTTAGAACTTACAACTAAGACAATCAACCAACATCAATACAGCACCAGTTACTTCGATCACAGCGGTTCGAATAAACTATGTTGTAACAATAAAGGCCTACCAACAGTAATCCATCCGTAGAAATCAGCGGAAACCCAATTCACTCCGACATAAGCCTTGTACCAAATACAATAGTTCTTAATTTACAATAATTAGGATTTTAATTAAACCGGGTTATATAAAGGAAAATCTAAATCCAAAAACGCATAATTGAACATTGAAATTAACAAAACAGTAGAAATGATTTTAATGCATAGAATACGGGCCCCCGCCGTATTTTTTTCGAATAACTATCACTATTATAATCCTATATATAACTGTGTATTATACAAAAAAAACGAATATATTAATTGTGACCAATATAGTTTGGAACAGAAATGTCAATCCCTTCAAATATAGCGATAAAATCGATCGCTTTATTGTATACAAATTCTCCTATGACTACCACCTCTAGAAACGGTAGCTTGTCCTTCAACAAAATAATCCTAAAATAACAGTAACCTCGATTCTTTTATCCTTAACAACTCTTAATATAGGCTTCCCATTTATTCGTCGTATCATGATTATATAAATTAATTGAATTTTAAACCCATCAAATAGAACTTCATAAAACCAGCGAGTTAAACTACCAAACCATATTAATTTGTACTCAAACAATCTATATGACTTACCACGGCAATAATGATACCCACATACGATTCCTTAAATTCCGGGAACTTACCATAACTCAATCTCAAAAAAATTGAACGATACATTGCACGCCACATTTAATAATAATAAAGGAGATACAAACCTTTCTACGATCTTTACTAATACCCCGGCGGTTTCCCCCCGGATTTACCAAAAATGCTAAAAAAGAGATAACTGAAAGATCAACCGTTACTAATGTTAAAACGTAGTAATATAACCTCGACACGAATTACATTACGTTTTTCAACGACAAATCTAAAAAATATGGAAACGAATAAAACTATATCAATTATAGATACGTAATCTTCTATAACGATAATATCATTAAAACCCGGTTCAAATATCTTCACTTTATCCCATACCTTTTTGATGTAAAGGTTATTAAAACACTCTAGAGTCTAAAAAATACAAAATGCATCTCCCTGAAAGAATTACAATATACATTAACAACACTTTAATAATATAAAGTACAAATAAAAAAAGTCAGCAATTCCTTCAAATGAACTTATATCCGATTCATTATAGTTACCGAAACCCTACAAGAAATTTGAATGGCAAAATAAAGCCATAAATCTATGTATATTTCCGAAAACAAAATCTCTAACAAACTAGTATTCGAAAACTCTAAAAACCACACCAATTTATAAAGTAAAAATAATTCATTATTTAACGAAATGAAATCCATACTTCGATTGAATATAAAAACGCTAAAAAGAAAAAAAGAGTTTGACAACAAAATAAATTATCACATTTATTCAAACGCGCGAAACTGATGTATTCAATTTAACTCGGACCGAAATTCGGTAAACGTCATTACATAAACTGCCTTCCTCCTTTGCTATGACAATAACAGTTCTTTTTATACCAATTCCTAGAATAAAATATAAATTCAAGGATCTTACGTAGTATCATAAATATATTGAACTTTTTTGACGCAGACGGATGGTATATATAATAGAAAGAAAAGAAAATTATTACGCATTTTATATATAACTTTATGTCTTTAACTACTTGAAAGCTTTGACTTTCGATATCGAAGAAAAACCCTAAATAAACGACCACGCGAAACCTATTTTCGTACAATCTTTTCGAGCCCAAAAATATTCGGGTCGTTCATTCGTATAAGGCACTATGATTATTAAACGACGATAGGTAGAACTAAAATTTATTTAAACCTACGTTTAATAACTATCAAGGAAATTTACATTTTATACCCACTGGTTATATATACGCCATTATTGATACCAAAGTTAACGTCGATATTAATAAAACCGCGGTAAGAACAATAAAAACCCACTATAAACCACAAATCGTAAACATTTAATAACTTTACCACGATGTCTACAAAAACTTTATTAGCTGTCACTCGGCTTACTCGACTCGATTAAAAATAGGTAATGCTAAAAAAGAAGAAAACGGCGACGGGGCTGTCAAAAGAAGGTGTAATAAAAGCGATAAAGGGGGCGTACGAAACATACTTATTCTTAATAAAACCCGTATTGCTACCGCTATCGTTATCGTCATCTTTACTAACGCCTCCGCCACTAGAAGAAAATGGGCACACTGGCCGCCTAATAACGCTTCGGCTGAAACCCACGTGACGCCACCCTTCATCACCTCGATAACAGCGCGAAAAAAACACCAAAAAGTTGTTAAGCGCCTGACCGACGCCTTAGAGACGACACCAGCGTGATAAACGACTAACGGTTTGGCGACGACAGTAAGGTTAAGGATACACCAGCTTTTGTGTTTGGTGGTTATCGCCTCTTATCTATGAGCCTTTATATATGCAACCAACGATGGTTTTAACACAGTAACAAATATACTTATCTCTTAGTCCCCCTTACTAATATAAACTCCATTCCTTGATTTAGTTACAAAGAATCGAATATAACTTATATAAAGCTAAGTTCTTTAAGATAAAACAAATCGGTTAGGAGTAGGGAAACCGGAGGAGAAAATACCGAAGCTGGGGGAGGAAAATTCGGAAAAGTGATAAAGCTTTTAAGGTTTAAAAGAGATTTATAAGGGCGTTTAGCAGGGTAAATAAGTGGACCTCTTTTTTTGGATAACGCTATTACTTATATTGATAAAACAACTCTTATAAATAGAAACTCATATGAAACTAGGGTTATTTACTCTTACAGGATTAGTTTCTCATATAATATAAAAAAATGTATTAGTAAGGTTTGTTTTGTCAAAGTTTTGTTTCCCTTGAAATATGCTACATATGAGTTACTAGTCGAGCAAGGATCCCCTTAAATCATTTTAGGGAACTTCACAACACACTAAATTACAACGCATTCAATCTCTGTCTCTCCAAAAGCTATAATTCTATAGATTTAATTAATAAGGTTTCTTCCCAATAGAATTCAAAATCGTATCGCTAGCATAAACAAGCGTCAAACAGGGACTTACTAGGCCTCGATTTTCGAACAAATCAAAACTACGATTCACATACTTATAGGTTTCTAAACTATAAAGCACTCTAAAATCTTTCCTCCAATAATGGTCTAAAGGACCTAACGCCGACCTAAGATCTATTTATAAGAACCTTAAGTTACAACTTTCTCCGCCGGTATCTATAGGGTTATTTTTTGGAAGCAAGTAACACATTTTATAGAGAATGATGCTCAGGTATAGTAAAATAACAAGTAATTCTTTCTTTAAAAAAACTAGGAAAGGAGAGCTCGTTGGCTAAAGACTTTAAAAACTGTATATTCAAATATATCAATTTTTTGTTTCTTATGTAACCTATATTGTGTAAATATAAATCTGAATGACACACCTTTTGGAAGGCTGATCATTCTGGATAGTTTTTCAAAAACTATCTTTTAATAAGATAAAACGGAAATCTTCACCTCATAAAATACTACTATCGTTATTTGTCGTCCTTGAAATGTAATTAAGAGATTTACGATAAGGGATTTTTATGAGTTATAAATTTCTTGGATATGTTAAACGTAGAGTTTCATAGCTCCGTTCTTGAGTTTATTATTTTCACTGATTATAAAAACCTGGAATACTTCATAATAATGAAGTTATTTTGGGGAAAATAGGTATGTTGGTCAAATGAGTTTTCTAGTGTATTTATCAATAAGTTCATTATAAAAAACTAGCTTATATTTAGGTTTATACATTGTTTTAAAACGATGAAAACATGTCTGAAAGCTCATTTTTTCCAAAAAATTACTTTATGTTTCCGAATTTATGTGTATTTCGTCCGAATATAGGTGGCGAATCCATCTCTAAAATCTACGAGTTTTTTTATGAACAAAGATTTTGACAATGATTGGAAGGCTGATATTATCCAGATATTATATACCTCCACTTTATTCGTATAATACGTATAGTTAATCGTTGTTTTCCTATAGATATTTGCGTTGACCATAATCAAATATTTAATATATTTATTTCAGAATGTATATTAAACAATAATACAGTTTTATGTTTTTATAATCTCTTTTGGATCTTCACTTTGGATCTATTTATTATGGCGTTGATTTAAGCTACATTCGATATACTGGTCACTAATTACCTAAGTCGTAATATTATTATCGTTGTATTGTTCAAGATATATTTTTGACACGAGTTATATTATATGATCCGGCGATTTTACAGAAATTAGAATATATACGGAAGGAAAATCTATTATCAACTCCGTAAAAAAAAGAATTTAGAAACCCTTACATTTCGCAATCGGTATTAAATCGAAATATCCGTCAATTTTATAGTCGAATTCCTTCAAAAACAAATTGACCATTTGAAATACTTAGTAATTATTAAAAATAGTTTGGACAAAGCTATTAAGCTAGGCACTATGAATATTATAGATGTAAGAACCTACATAAAGCGGTTTATCAATTGTTATTTGCGATTATATAGTTTCTTTTCCTCTATAGTTCGTAAACACGGATCGAATTGAATAGGTGGTTTATAAAAAGGTTTTCTTAAATTAACCATACTGGGGTAGCTTTGAAGTATTACTTTTTACACTGACACATACAATGTAATGAAACGGGTTAATTAGAAGGTATCAATTTACCCAGTGCCTTTCTATATTGATATTTCATTCGATTCAACCCATTTACTCCTTGGCCACCAACTAATGTTAAATAATATGGATATTATAAGTATTGGTATTCACTCTTTTTTTAATGACTTATAAATACCGTATCGATTTCATTTGGCTGATAGAAAACTTCATTATTCTAATTGAAAAGTTGCAAATAAAAATGAAATATTTTATTGAACATATTTGTCACATAGAAGAATTCGCTTGGGCTGCAATAATGACTATATAATAAAGTATTGGAAAAACCACAAATAAACACCGCTTATCATTCAAACTATTTATGGTCGAAAATAATCTTTATATTTTTTAATAATCATTTTAATCCCTTCATTTTGCAAAGTTTTAGATAACTTCACGAAATTCACCGGATAATACGTATTATTGACTTTTATGTCGCTTAACTCCATACTTCCTGCGAAACTATTCCAGCTTTTAAAATTATTAACTTGTTTAAAAGGTTTTTTATCCATTTATAAGCTAAAAGATCCGTCATTATGTTATAACCCAAAAAACGGTTGAGTAAGGAAACAGGCCAGCATGCAGCTGAGCCACGGAGAGCCTGTAGTCCAACACATTAGGCGGAGAAAATCTCGTGTGTAAGCAAGGTAACTAAGCAAGTCACGTGATGGATCAGTATGGATCAGTTACTTATCCAAGGTGAGGCTATATGGGATCAGTCAAAATCAGCCACCGATCCAAGGTAAGGCAGCACTAGATCAGTGGGATCAGTGCGGTGATCTAAACGATCTATCACTGAAGATAGTATGAAGGAAATGGGATATAAGGACACGGTCAACACCATAGATAGCATTCCCTTCATGGCTCTTCAGTTGTCAATCTAAGTATTCAGTCTCAGTATATTATAAATAGCCTCACGGCTTTTGATCATTACTTACACGGTTGCGATATTGTTCACTTAGCACCTCTGCTACCTTCTTGATAACATAAACCCTCTGACACCTTCTATTTACTCACGGATTTTTAGTGTGATCATTACACATTACTAACCGCTTATTATCGATATTATGGGCGAAAATGATGAATTCAAATCCGAGTACCATGTTAAAATTATTTGAAACGATTGGGTTAAACTTTAAATCAGTCGTAAGTAAGTCGGAAACCCTTGAATGTAACTGGTATTAATTTAATGAATAGATTATGATTGATCAATTTAAAAGTCGCTTGTAAGTTTTTATAATGTTATCATTTTCTATGTTGATTTTTTTTTAACTCGGCCAATAAAACCAAGTTATTTCGCTTGAGTTACCAACAAATTGGGATTTTCACCATTTAATGAAACGTTCTTTCAATATATAACTCGGTTTTTTATCGCTTGAAAATAGTTATTTTATTGTTGTAAAGCACAAATAATGTATTTTTTAACTGTTTCAATCGTACAAAAGAAATATATTAAGATTGCTTAATAAGAATAATATAGTCCTTGATGCCACCGTTGTGAAAATCCATGTTCATATTTTTGTTTATAATCAATTTCTGGTTTTTTTTCCCATTAATTCATCCAGGTTTTGATCGATACGAAAAATAACCCTAATAGGTTTCTTTGTTACTTTGAAACAGGCTCTGTAATAGTTTATTAGCCGGTTCTTATTTTTTAAATCCAAAATAATTGAATTTTTCTTGTTTTTACGATTGATATTCAACAGTAATTTAACTCAAAATCCGTTCAATAAGGACAATATATAAGGAGCCTAATGCTATTATTTCCATTAAGCGTGTTGAATTGGTGTTATTTTACGCAATTTACCGTTGAAATATTTTTAGCGCTTATAATTTGAGTATATACGTTTTTTAGCCGCTTGTCAATAGGGATAGAATAGTTTAGTAACAGGGTCGTTCAATTTTGTTTTAGGGGTCAAACGTAAGATATTCCTCCGATAGTACCTTAGTAGTCTTATTTATATCCGGTGATTAATCTAGGAGGGTATAGGTATATCCCAAGCTTCTACCAATTTCTTCAATGGAGTATAACAAGTATAAAATACCAGTGTTTATGCCATTCGTTAGCATATTGTTAGTTGCTGTAAAATATTCACGATATGTTTACCCTTAGTGTTTATATAGAATTGATAACGATTATAATATATGAAATAAACGTACTTAAATCAAGTTTACCTATAAGTTCTGTGTGTATAGGCATTAATAAAACTTATAAGCGGTGATTAGAGTTCTATTAGTATGATTAAAGTAGCTTCAAAGTAAGAGTTGATGTTAAAAATAAGTTTGTTTATTATGTAGGTTGTTTTAACTTTGATGGTTACAAATTTTTAATTGAATGAAGGACCAAAAAATTGTGTTAAAATAAGAAAAATAGAGAGAAATATGAGAGAAACGTATACTTGTTAATAAAAGATTATTGTTGTTTAAAAAAAGTTAACAAAAGTTGAACCTAGGGGGAGAGAGATATTTATAGGAAGGAGGGGTGGGTTAAATCACTAACGTTAATATTATTACCACCGATATCTCTATAATTACAATCAAGAGAAAGAAAAACATTTCATAGTTAACGTAAAAGTGCCGACGCCGATAATAAGTAGATCGGGGGTGATATTACAAGCTGATTACTACTTAATTCCTGCCAAAAAGCTAGCTTTAGCATGTAAAGAGACTGAAGCCGGAGCTGTCATTTAGGGTGGTCGGTTATGTCTATAAATCTCGATGAAAAAGAGAGAATAAACCCCTATTATAGAGGTTTTACAGTGCATTTGAAAAGGGGGTAACTAGGTCATGTAACGTGTAAAGACATAATCTTATAGAACTTCCAAGCGGCTTTAAAGCGCCGTAAAAACATAATAATTGCCAAAGCTAAATCCCTGGTAACCATTAGCTTAGGTAATAGCTTATGACATTACTTTTTGCTGTACCCCCTAACTCCCTCCTCTCACCCCCTTCTTGGCGTAGTATAAAAGGTGATAAAAGGTGCTGGTGTACTAAGGGGTAAGACCGGTACGAAATAACCGCTTCGAAACGGTTTAAAACGGTGTAGTATCGCGTAAAAGGTTTTAGGCCATCGAATGATTTGATACCGTATGAAAGGCGCCGGCATCGCCCCCCTTCTATAAATATTTTTGTAGGACCGTCCCCAAAAATGCAAAACTTACCTTTTACAATCATTGTTCAGTAGTGTAACAATAGTTATCCGTGTTGTTATTCAACACCTATTACCTTGATAAAAAAGAAAAATCTTCCTTTTACTCTTTTTTCATTTTTATTGTTTATTTCCATCGCTCGTGATTTCTAAAACCAATCCATAACTGATCGCGTATATTGATAAAATTATCAAATAAGTAGGTATGCCTATTTTAGAGTTGTTTTGTTTTTATTAACGACCGTGTAATTTCCTGCTATATGGGTTATTTATATGTACTTCAATGGAATACGTAGGTAAATATGTTTCGAATACGTTTATAAAATGACGTACGATCTAAGGAAGTTGTACTAGCAGACCAAGAGTAAATGAAATTTATATAAATATCTGAAAATTATCAATAAGTGGTTTAATACTGGTATCCGTTATGGTCTTTGCTTCATTAACGTTTTAGATCGTAGTTTGTATTATATATATACGTTTTGTAATACAACCTATAGGATAAACAAGGTTATAAAAGAGTTTTCCAAAGCTTGTTTGACTTTTTATATTTAGTAACGATATATATTAGTTACGGATAATCTGGTTTCAGGTGTGAACGAGCGGTTAGAAAATATATAAATGTAGGTTATCTTAGCTAAAAAATCTATAACAGTTTGTTGTATCATATGGAAAAAGGTAAACATTCTTGTTGAGATGTATTTAATACCCGTTTATTTATTTTTTCCGGCAACTTACGGGCTGTATAACTCGTGAAAAAGAAACCTTTTATTTAAATAGGTTAACGTATTAAAAAGGAGAGTAAGTATCGCAGTTAATCAAAGGATAACGAACGTAATCTAAGGATATGAAGCAATTGGTCGAAATATCCAAACGTATTAATAGTAAACTAAGCCGTATTAAACCTAAATTGGGTAAGTCAGTAAAGATAGGTAAAACGTTACTGAGTAAAAACTTTAAGGATGGCGAATTGAAGAATATATTCGAATAACTGTCGTCTTTTATTAAGATCCAGTCTGTTTTTGTTGAATATCTGTAAAACAACGGCTTTCACGCCGTTTAGTGACGTCAAGTATAATATTGTAGGCTGGTTTACAAAAAAATCGTTTGAAAACTGTTCGGAAATCGGAGGAGGCTTAAAAAGCCCTTTTCGATGATATCTTTAATAGGTCGTATACTTATGAATATTGTTATTTCAGCAAAAGCACTGGATCATGCGATGTAACCTTAGTTAAAAGTACGTTTTAAAAAGTATAGTATTGGTAAGCCTTAGACATTGCAACGTTGTCGATTCGATTGGTCTTCGAAGTAACAGTAGTATTGCGTGGTCAGATTGTAGATGTATTATTCTAGGTTTGGCAGACCGCTAGCTGGTCTACAGTGTAATTTGTATGGCCAACTGCTTGGCCTATAATCTAGAGTGAAATTTCGCGTACTACACTCGACTGACACCTAATACGGTAAGTCCACACAAAGCAATACACTTGCAATGCAGTTAACTTTAATTACAATAAAGTTGACCTACTGCATTGCATACAATACTATTCTAACATTGGCGGCTTTTTAGATTGAACGCGTACGCCAGTGTGGCTAACCAATTTTTTTCGGTTACTACTAAATTGATTTCTTGTCAACTAACTAGACCCCTGTTAATTCCAGTTAACTTTTACATTTAATTACGCTTTATCAGATACAAATCAACCCCATTTAACCTTAATTGCTCTACCGCTTCAAGGTCCGAGTTTATTAACTCCTATAAAAAGTTCTTTCACCACAGGCTTTTGTTTTAAGCGTTCTACTTAAATGAATCACCATTATTAATTCCCTAGCAGTCTTCCAGTCTTCCAGAACATTACTATCCACATTTACGTGATCTGAGATTTCCAGGCGGCCTATTAACGTAGCCCTCGATACGTATAGTTAGCGCGTTACTATTTACAAACCTTTTAAAGACCTTGTTAAGCGATGCCTTCGTTATAACGTTAGTAGAATTATCCTTACCATCGATTTATCGGAACTCTTTAATCTGCCTCCCTTCGTAGGCTTTATGAAGTGCTATTACATCGATTATTAGGCGTTTTTCGCTGGTGGTTCCGAGCTTTAAAAGGTATTTAAATAAGCTCCTTAAGTCGGTACAGTATTATGACCCAACAGCTACAGGTTACACCAGCAGCAGCCCATAGCACTAATGAAGGAAATCAGTTGAACACAGCCTGAAGGCAAGCATCTGGTCCCACAAACCCCCTAGAGTTGGAGTCGTTAGTGACTCACTCGACACATCAAGAACTGGAGACTGGATATGTTGGATATGCTACATATCCAAATGATCCAGTCTTAATATGTTGGATCGCACACATATCCAAAATATCCTACGCCACCACATCAACTGAAGGAACTAGATATAAGGACATGGTCATCACCACATTAGGTAGTTTAATTAGATAGTTCTTCAGTTGTCAATCTAAGTATTTAGTCTACACATCTGAATAGCCTCACAGCTTTTGATCATTACTTGCACAGTTGCAATATTGTTCACTCAGCACCTCTACTATCTTCTTAATAACATAAACCCTCTGACACCTTCTATATACTTACGGGTATTTAGTGTGATCATTATATACAGATTCCCACTGGAATAAAGGGAATTTTTAGCTGTCTTGTAATAAAGTTTAGGTTTTTCCATAGTTTTATAACTATATTCAAGCTTATAATTATGCTGTAAACCTCCTATGTTAACATACTTCGTTTAATCCTGTTATATTTAACGGAGATCCAGTGGATTAAGTTCACGATAATATTAAATTGGGTTTTCCGTTGATTTTTGTTAAAAATGGTTATTAAAAAGCCGATTTGTAAAAATAAGTCGGTGTTATTTGTGAAGGACTCGTTTAAGAAGATTATTAGCTCAACTTGTAAAAGATCTATTAAAACCATATTGATTCCGCGGTCTTAATTTCGTATTTTCCAATCGAGCCTTTTATTTAGCCGGTTAAAGTTCTTATTTGTTAGCCTTTATATTTTAATCGTAATGGATAGGTCGTAAAAGGCTTTCAGTTAATATGAAGTAACAATATAGCTACCTCGAGCGCGATATTCTAAGTACCGTTAAGTTTTGGCCTCGTTAGTCTTATCAATTATAGTTAAAATAACGCTCTAAATATTTAAACGAAAGCTTAAGCCGGTATTGATACCAAATATATGGATTAGCGATTTATTAAAGTTAAGCTGACTGTTTTCTGTCAACGTCATAACCGGCTTATAATTTCAGAACTTGGAGTCCTCCATCACCTTCTATTCTAATGCTATGAAGTTAGTCGTTTCGACGAAAATGGTATCGTTATTTTAAATGCCCATTATGCTGAAGTCCCTCTTTTACGTTACTGATAAAGTCGGATCGTATATTAAAAACTTTTTCGCCAACCGTAATTTAAACTACAACCAATAGGTTAGAAACTAGTAAACGCCTGCTTTAGCCAATCCGTATAGTGGCTAGATATGACATATTACTGTACCTCAAGGGTAAATTGCATAGAGTTCCTAAAAAAATTCTAAAAATACTATCCGCTGTAAATCCGTTGCTAACTGTATATAGGCTTATGTTATAATACAGCTATTAAGCGTAAACTTGCCTTTAGTTTTAACTAATAAACTTATTGATAAAACGACTATTAAACGTTAGCTTTTTTTTAATCGTTGGCGATTATATAAGGATTAGGTTTTATCTTTATTATCGTATCTTTAAGCGATTAAACATGATTTTTTGTACAGTCACCCCGTGGTCTTGCCCTTAACCTCGCAAATAATCTTCGACTTAAAAACCGTAACGTTTAAGTCTTAAAAGTTAAAGTCGGTTTTCGACACGAATTATACAACTTTTTAAATCAATAAACCGTTAATCTCGATCTTATCGCTTTTCTTAAAGTGTTTACCGAAGAGCCTAATAATATCTTACGTTCGAAGCTTTAATACTAGGTTTTCGTTATCCTTTTCTTTTCTACTTACCCAAATAGTATTGTAAATACAATCCGCTATATATCCCCCCTCTTTAAAATTCCTCATCTTGGGGGTCGTCCGTACTAACGAAGTTTTATGGGCTTGTTAATAACGTGTGAAGAAGGTTCGTATTAGTTCGATCGCTTAGCTTAAGGGTTTTTATCATTAGTAGCCCTAATATAAGGCTTAACCTAAGTGGTTCTAAAAGATATAAAACCGTTAGAAATTTTAATAACTACTTTAAAGTTTGAGATACTTAATATTTTATACGAGCTCTCCTATTTACCCGGCTCCCACTATATACAGACTTTACTTTACAGCGATAAAGTAAGTACGTCGATTGTTAAAAGGCCATTTCTAGTGTTAAAGGCGTTATTAATCTGGCGGCGTACCGATTCTCTTCGTAATTCCCTCAGAGCTTTGTTGTAGGCTACAGCGCGTTTCTAAGTACTTGCCGAGAGCGGAGATTCACTTGTCAAGTGTAGATACACTCCAAAAACAAGGAATGTTAATACCAAGCTATTAGGGATTATAATATCGTTTAGTCCTTTTACTACTATTTGTAAACGTACCTTCGGATCTATAAAGATTCTAATTTCCGACGTAAGGATATTGTACGTTCGGTGAAGTAAGGCGTGTGACCTTTTAACCTTCTAAATATTTTAATAAGCTTCTATAAATACCTATTTATATTAAATACCCATTATCTTAGTATCTTTCTAAATCTTTACCGCGGTAAAGTTTATACCGGAATCGTAGACGACGACGTCAGATGGGTCCAGGTACGTGTTAATTTACAATATCCTTAAAGTTTCCTACGTGTTTTTTTGCCGAAAAGGACTTAAAAAACTTAACCCCGTAAAAAGAGGTTATGAAATTGACGATGTAAAGGATAAAATTATTATCCAAAAAAAAATACATAGACTAAAATATCGTAGTTAAAATCCTTATCGTCTTTTAACGTTAACTTAAATCTACTGGGGGCTTGGGTATACGTTTAATAGTAGTGAAAAAGCCTCTGAATAGATTTTAGGGAAAAGTATTACATATCGTTATGACCTACAGACTCTAAGACTTTATACAGCCTATTAATGGTTAGATAGTTAAAATGTCGGTATAATTAAAGTATTTCAGGTTCCGTCAAGTTTAATACCATTACTTTCGGGCCTTAAAGATAAAACCATGGGTACCTCCACTTAAGAATGAGTAAAAACATTTAGCCTTTTTTATCCAGTTCGTCTATATTAACGTCGACGTTGACACCGAGGGTCTTCATATCCTCCAAATGAAGTAAAAAGGAGTAGAGAACTTAAAAATATAAAACGTAATTACATTTACAATAGTTTAAACCACTGTTATCCCTAATAATGATAAGTATTCACTTAAGCCACAACTAACTTTAACCTTACCAGTATCTTAAAGATTAATCTTAATGGTTATAATAATTTACCTCCTCAATTCCACAGATTACGAATAGGCTCCTATTAAATATCTTACTACTACTATATCTGGTATAATACCTTAAAACGTATGGTTCGCGTAACGATCATAAAGTTTAAACATATGTGAAGGGTTAAAGGCTTGATCAAAGTAAAGATAAAGTTCTTTACCACCTATACGGTACAGGAAGATATATTCGACTAGTCACTAAGCCGTAATTAAAGTAGTATTTTCATATAATTAATTTTCTTAGGGGCGTTAGCAACGTTAATTAACTCGCAGCCTTTAAATTCTACGATTAAATCTAAATAGTCCTGTTTAAAATCAGTGGGGTATTAAGCGTAATATACTACCTTGGTATTATTACGCTCGAAAAGTGGGTACCGAATTAACTAACAGTCAGACTTACTATAAATCCAATATTTCTTACTACTATTACGACGATAGTATTGGCGGTTAACAGGTCCGCCTAAAGCTTAGCCTTATTAGCGCCAACATAATTGCTAACTTTAGTCTGGGGTCGAAGTCTATAGGCCAAACCTTAGGCGTTATAGGCGCCCATACTTACGGTCGACGTAGTTAACCACCGCAAGGTCTTTTTTATTCAAGTTAAGGAAATTTCTGGCTTAGGAGTATATATTAAGCGAATTTGATGTACTTATTATTACAGTGGTAAAAGAAAAACGCAAATGGTTAAAAAAGCCTTCACAGGTGGGATTTAGGCGTTGTAAGGCGTATTCGAACTCGTTAATGCCCGTAATTGCTACCCGTACCTGCTTAACAAAATGTAGCTTCGCCAACATAGTTCTTATCCATTAATTATTGGTATAACATCAACTTATGAATTATCCAATTTAACATATCTATCGGTATTTCCTCTTTCTTTTTCTTAGCTATTCTTATTACTTACCTCGTAGTGACCTAATCTATATATTATTACGAAGGTTGGACGTCATTTCAGAAGTAATTCTTTATGCTATCGTAAACTTCACGAAATGTAATTGCTTAGATTAGTAAAGTCAGATAGTAGTCTTTAGCGTACCCTGTAAGGATTTTGGGAAATAATAAGGAAAAACCAAAAGATAAAACCTCCATTTACTTTCAAATGTTTAGGAAAGGCATTATCTTGGAGTTTAAAAGATTAAGAAGCTTTACATTATACTTTTTTATATCATTCTAAATCATAACAAAATTCGTAAGAAATTCATAATTAACATTAACTATTTAAACAGATTTTAAAGGAAGGTCGCGATAGTTATCTTAGTTTTAATCGGTATTTCACAACAGTTAAGTCTTTAAGGCCTTTAAAACACTGTGTTAAAGGTAATTACTAGTCGTCTAACTCGAGTGGTAAATTCCTATAGTAAGACCTGTAATAAGCTTTCGTATATAAGTAAATCTAAAAGGGAAAGGATTTTAAGGAACTTAACGGTTGAATTATTAAAGGGAAATAGGTACTTGAAGGTTTTAAAAGGCTTAACAATCCTATTGAATTAACTAATATAAAGCGCTAACATTAATACTTCTGGCTGCGTTAACGGCCGCTACTTTACGTGCCTGCCACCGCTAAAGGCATACTTCGCGCTATTACATAGAGATATAAAGCCGCCGAGCAGGTTAATATGTTTCCTATTACCGGTGTATAAAAAGGCTAAACTTAGCTAAGGGTAAGTTAAAAGTCTACCAAATAGTATATAGGATCGGTAAAATTCCTCAATAGCTTTTCTTTTAGGCTATAGGTTATAAACGTATTTTTTAAGCTAAACCAAGTCGAAAAGGGCTTAGGTTAACGTCTTAACGACTTATGATAAAACTAAAATCCCTCTTTCCTCCAATTTATACCTAAATCTTAAATTAACCTTTTTTTAAACCACTTTTTATATATCTATTATCCAGTTTTTAAAAAAGTTGCGATATTTGTTAAAAGTACGGTTAGGGCCGTGACTGTTATTTTATTTAACAATCAGGCATCCGACGAAGTTAATAATGTGTTTTTCGGTTAATTCTTCATTAACATTCAACACCTAAAAGATGTTATTGTAAAACTTAGTAAATATAATTCTGAACGCTTCAATTGCTTCTCTTCTGATAGAGTTGGTAATAGCTTCAAATTAAGTGCTTACGGTAAACATCTTGACTTTCCGGCCTATATAGGACTTATAGGACGTGTAAGGCGAGGGACTTGATAATCTTGGGCGTAGAGACTTGGTGTAAAGTCGCGTGGAACCTTCGCAACTTGGTAATTTGACGTAGGGTCGCGCGACATGGCTTTTTCGGCGTAACTTAGAGATTCATGGTGTTTTTCGCTCAAAATAACGAACTTAACAATTAAAATGAAGTAGGCAATGAAAAAACAAAAAGTAAAGGCAAAGATTTGGTATAAATGTTAAGATTGAATATCGTTTATTGTTGGTAAAAAGCGGAGGTTATAAGTTTTTTAGCGTAGAGACTTAATCGTTTTTCTTACAGTAATAACACCCATCGTAATAGTAACCTAGTCGTTTGAAAACTTGCCGAAATTTAAGACTTCTAACAGTCAATCTCTACGTTTTTCTTTCAAAAGGATCCGTAAAATTTTCTTGGTGTTTTTTAGTAGCGATACCGTCGCCTACTTCTAAATTTCTGTTAGAGACTAACAAAACACAAAAATATTCTCTGTTTTCCTACTGTTAGGGAATAACGCAGTACTAATAAAGGCCTTTCGCAAAAAATTTCCTTTACCCTAATCACTATACCCATAAAGCGTAACCAGAAAGTAACTTCTTCTTTTACTTATCTAATCTATGCTTAACCAAATAAACACTAATTAGTGTTGGTAGGCCTCAAACGTTACAACGTTGTCAATTCGATTAGTATTCGAAATAACAATAGTATTGCGTAGTCAGATAGTGGATGTATTTCTCTAGATTTGGTAGACCGCTAGCCGGTCTGCACTGTAATTTATATGACCAACTGCTTGGCCCGTGCCCTAGAGTTAAGTGCAGAGTACTTCACTCGACTTATACTCAATACGGTAAGTCCGTACAAAGAAATACACTTGTAGTGCGGTCAACTTTACTTACAGTAAAGTTGACCTACTGCACTGCATGAAATAATATTCCAACTGATAGCGATAATAATATCGTAGCCCAAGTAGTTAGTACAGAGTAAATCATAAATAAATTATATTAATTCTGTAGTAAGTAGCTCGTAAACAAGCAAATAAATACGGTTAAAAATCGTAAAATATGATTTTTGTTCACTGCATACTTCGATATTAAGATCTTAAATATTTGGTCGTTATTAATACGAATATTAAAATGAATACTCTGGTTACTTATATATATTATACAAATTTAACAGGGGTAAGTGGCATTACAGGTGATAACGGCGTTTTTATTACTTTAAAGGTTAATATTAATAAAAAAATCGTAATTTTTCGGAATGGATTCTTTAGAGACGGTTAACCGAGAGACATAAGTATTTGGAAGCTATTTTAAAGCGGAGTACTCAGGGTGTAAAAGCTAAAGTTCCTGGCTTAAGAAGTGTAGGTCGAAAAGACATTTAGAAATATCGTTGTTTTTATAGAATAATGTATTTGGTTGTATATAATTAGCTCCTTTATTGTAAACTAATTTCAAACTTCATTAGAAAAAACGGTCGGATTAACGGATTTATTGTTCAATAAGTCGTTGTATAGGAATAAAGTATTTTCAATTTTGGTAATTCGTAAAAATAGTAAATGAGCGTATCATATCTCAGAGTTCCGCGTTCCATATTTTCAAATAGCTTATAATCCTAAGTAATTCCTTATCTTGGATTTCGTTACTATGTTCTGTAGGTGATAAACGACGAAAGTAATATATTACCGGATGGAAGTTGTTGTGATCATTACGTTAAATCAGTTTACTACCTAAACCCTAGCTAAAATAATCGGCTTTTAAAAAGGTGTCGCGATAGGGATACTATTAAGCGAGGATATGTTTCAAGATAAAACTGAACTTAAGCTGTTTGAAAGCGATTCCCTCCTCGGACTCCTAACGAAACTGAATACCCTTTTCATAAGCTGAATTAAAAGCTTAATAATTGTGAAATAATTGCGAATAAAATGGCAATAAAATTGAAAATATTCGAAAAAATCGTTTTCTTTTGAAATTAACATGGGAACCGTCTATTTTCAGATAACGCATAGCTTTTCCACATTCATACGGACTCCGACGTCAGATTTTATGAAGAATTGAAGGTATTTGGCTTTTTAAACACTGAATTTATATTTAAATATATCGAAGTTAAAACTTGTATCGTTTAAAGCGTTTAATATTTATTTAACCTTAAGTTTGTAATTATTCAAGGTATCGTTTGAGTTTATTAAAACATCTTCGACGTAGACAGAGTATAAAATATCGAAAGAGGGGCGTAATGAGTTATTAATATACCATTAAAATGTAACCGGTATATTAAAAAGGCTAAAGAATGTAACCAGTTACTCGAAAAGTCCAAAGAGTATACGGAACGCGGTTTTCTATTCGTTTCCCTTCTTAACACTAAACTTATAAAGCGTAATTTTAATAATTTACTTGGTAATTCGGTTAGATTGGAAGATATTTGTAAGAATTTCCTTAATGAACAGAAGCGGGTAACGATTCGACTTTTTGATAACGTTGAATCGGATGTTATTGATATAAAAACATAAATTACTTTCCGGGTTTTTAAGAAAAAGTTTGAAGGTATCTATTAAGATACTATTTGTGCAAATATAGCTCTTATTAAGGTATTTAGTTAACGTTTTCCTTAATATTAAAAAATTCTATCGTGATATGCCTGTTATGACCCAACATCTGCAGGGCGCACCAGCGGCGGCCCCGCAGCAGATAACAAAGGAAATCGGTTGGACACAGCCTCTCGGCAGGCACCAGGGATCCACAACAGACACACCGTACACAAGGGTTAGGGTCAGCATGGTGTGAGACTCGATGGACTCGGTATCGAGCCAGTCGAGCCTACACTGAAGACGTATGAAGGCGCGGATATATAAGGACACTTTCATTACCAAGATAGATAGTATTTCCTTCATAGCTCTTCAGTTGTCAATCTAAGTATTCAGTCTACCCTGAATAGCCTCACGGCTTCTGATCATCACTCGCACGAATACAGTCTTGATATTGCACCTTTTGTTACCTCTGCTACCTTACTGCTAACATAAACCCTCTGAACACCTTCTACATACTCACGGGTATTTAGTGTGATCATTACAATGCCATATAACGAGTTTTAGGAACCTTTAAGGGTTAGCCCTAATTATCGTTTTAAAGAACTATTTGGTAATGGGCTTCGAAACGGTAAAGTGGTAATTTATACTTAAGGGCCTTATTCAATAAAAGAACGAACTCTTGAAAAGTATTGGGGAGTTTATTATTAATAAAGATGAATAACTTCAGGGCGAATATTTTATTAATATCTTTGAAAAAATCCGGCGATAATCCTTGTAGTAACAACATGGTCCCTTCGGAAGTTTCGTAAAATAGCATGGATCATGACGTCGTCGACTCCTTTAGGTGGTTTTTATACCGGCATCAACCCTCGTTTCCAAACAAGATAATTACCCGTTCGTCCTAAAAATAACATATATTTCGGAACAACGTGGGTTAGCTGTCAATACTTGATTTAGGTTCAGGTAAAATAATGTCGTATTATAAATAAGGGATAATGTAAACCTATATCTAGTATCAGTATTCATTTAGTTCGACGTTTAGAAAGGTTATAAAAAGCTATAAAGCGGAACCGGGTGAATAATACGTAGTTTTATGAAAGTATTGGGATAGAAAAGAAATATACAGTAATTTTAAACAATTAGTATATTGTTTGTTAGTAACATTATAGTATTTACAGCTTAAGTTTATTCAAGTGTAAACAAATTGAATAAAACTATAAAATAAATTTACTATTAATAGGAAATTATTTGAATGATGATGCGAAGTTACCGGATTGAATTAAAATCCTGCCAACTTCTATACGCGAATATATATAAAAGTTACACTTTTTACTTTTAAAGTTTGATTAAATTTTCTACCGAAATAAGGTAAATCTCTATAATCGTTTTAACGTTAAAGTCGTTTAGTTGGTACGTTAGGTTTTATAAGTAGGTACGAATACGGTAACGGTTTGCATTATATAATAAGCATATAACAAAGTTCTTATAATAAGAGAATTCTGAAAAGTTAACCTAAGTAACGAGTTATTCAAAAATATCTCGAAAAACGTTTACGTTAGTTATAATAATATCTCTTTGGTTATTACGGGTAAGCAAGTTACCGTTACAATTCCCGCTACATAAAGCATCTCCTATATTAAACTTAATAATACTAGCGTTACCGTACTAAATATAAAAGTCATAAAGTCACTTATTAATTAGTTAGGTATGGATAATATATTTGTTATCATTCGCGGGTATATCAAAGGTAAGTAACGTATTAGTTAATGTATCATTAATAACTCTCTTTAAAATAACGAGTTTAACAGCGGAATCCTAGGTCATATCGATAGTTTTTGCGAGTAAGGCCTTCCAAACGTTAAAAAAAATATAAACCGTTTGTGGGCTTCCTATTTTATACTCGTAAACTAAGCAATAATGGCTTTAGACGCGTTAGGATTGTAGTAATAGACGTAAAACATAGTTATAAAGTAAATGAGGTTACTAATACCTCTGTTGTCATTATGAGTGTAATAACCTTTTATAACAGTTTTTGTAAGAACTTTCAATCATTTGAAAATAGCGTCAAAGTAATTTTTTAATATTAATAAAATCTCGGTTCTTACGTAACTTATATAATATTATTACTTTTTATATCGGAAATAATAACTTAATACCCGAAATTTTTACTATTTAATGAAGGGGTTTACATTTAAATTGTTAACGTCGGTTGAACGGAGCGTGGGTATCGTAATCGAAATTGACAAAATCCTAGTTGTTGTTATCGGGAAAGTTAACGCAGTTTCCAATAGGAAACGACGCAGTAGTTAAATCGTTTATGAGTAACGTTATAGAAATTCCCTTCAGGGGGTTTTATTTCGAAAATGTAATCGTATCCATAACTTCAAATTTCCGGATTATATTAGTTAAAATGTGTTTAATACGTTTGTATTTTATGATCATTAGTATAAAATGTATTTACAAATAATTTCATCTGCTTAACGAACTTTCTACGTAAAACGTCGGTAGAATGTTCATATTCAATAGTAAAATACTAATATTAAGCTGTTAAAGCATTTTAAAGTTGTTTTTCAACGTATATATAAAGTAACTAATCTAAAACCTATTGGTTTAAACTCGAAATATCGCAAAAAAAACGTAACTCTATGTTATAACCGTTAATAAATAGTTAAAATACCATTAGAGAAAGGATTAGAAGTTTATATATAAAGGAATTAAAACTGAAGCTGTCGTTTAAGATGGTCGGATTTTGTTTGTAAACCTTGATAAAAAAAAAAAGGGGGAAAACCCCCCGTTAGGGAGTTGTTACAAAGCTATAAAAAAGGGAGTAATCCGATTATATAAAGTATAAGAGCTTGCTTCTATATGGCTTCCAAACAGCTCTGCAGCGCCGTAAGAATATAACTAACTACTAGGGCTAGATTCCTAGTAACTACTAGCCCAGGCATTAGCTTATAACATAGCATACGCGTTACCAGCTTCGCCCTTATTCATAAGTATACATTATATTCGTTTATGCTTGCAAAACATGTGTTCATCGCCTATATACTACTTATAACCGTTTCGAAACAAAGACTTACTCTTTTCTTCCCTCTTTATCGAATATTAAAATAGCATCCGATCTCTTTAAGAGATAGCTTTGGGTCAGCCGCTTTATATTAATGAAGGAATATAAAATTTGTGCGATTGACAAATTTAGGTAGATTAGCAGCAAAGACACTCACAATAATGCTATGATCAAGGCTACGCTTAATAGAACCCAAGAAAGGTTAATAAATATTAATAGGTTAAATGTACGAATAAAAGAATACGTAAACCAATCGTGATATAATATAAAAAGATAGGGATGTTTTGATAATTCGAAGGACTATTAGGTTAATAAATACAACATATGTACTTAAACCTATTGGCGAAAAGTATATGATTGATAGCGTATGAGTTTGTAACGAAAACTTATATGCGGGAATAATGGAAGTTGATATTTGGAATTAGGGGTAGAAGATTATAGTTGAAGTGTAATTTGGGTAGGAAATAGGTTGGGATTGATAGGGGTATTCCCGGCAGGAATGTGACGGAGTTTAGCGATTACGGTTGATAGGTCTTTAAATGTTGCAACGTTGTCGATTCGAAGTGTGGTCGAAGTAACAGTAGTATTGCAAAGGTTAGGTGGTGGATTGTTGTTCCTTCTAAGTTTGGCAGACCGCGAGCCGGTCTGCACACTACTGCAATTGACAGTCAACTATGATTGTACTGCACTTCAACACTGTTCCAACAATTAATTACCTTTTCTTGGTGATCGGCTACACTAACACGCACGTACAAAACAAAAAGTCGCCAATATTGGATGAGTAGTCAATTGCAATACAGCTAAGTTAACTGTACTACTTGCAAGTTGACTATACAAATTATAAGTTAACTTTATTAACTACAAGTCAATTGCAGGGAGTGCCCAATGTAAACTAGGGTACGGGCCACGTAGTTGGCCATACAAAGTAGTGTGCAGACCGGCTAGCGGTCTGCCAAACTTAGAAGTAACAACATTACCATTTTCAATGCAATACACCAGTTACTTCGACGACGATTCGAATCGACTACATTGCAACGATAGAGGCCTACCAACAATACCTGTATTTTAAGAGAGACTTATGTAGCTCTAAGTAGCCACCTGGCCATAGCCCCACGGTCGCCATGCGAGAAATGAACCAAAAAATACAATGTAATGTACAGCAGCGCAAGCGTCTCGCACAAGGTACTGTATTTGTATGGCCCACACACATCCCTGAACGCCACCCCCTTCTCCGCCCCCTCCCTGATGCTCTCAAAGCGGCCTAATTGCGTACAAGCTGTCATACACGCGTGCATTCTGTACCATGTTACGCGTGAACACCTCATCTCAACCCATGATGGTGCTGCCGCATCGTGATCGGCCCATCAGTTATAGTGCAGGGAGAAAGCGGGAAAGTTCCACCCTTTCCTGTCCGATGGGCGACTCGCAGTCAAGAAAGGGGGCGGAACGGGCTTCGTCAAACTTGGTCGTCACCCTGTGCGAACCGGTCCGCAGGGCTGTTGGCCTATTCGCGGCGAGGAATGAAGCCATCCTCCCGAGGTCTCGCGGGGAGCATCAATCATCCTGCGGCGGGCGAGAAGCATCAAGAGCACCAGTCCTGTGGCATGGATCTAGAAAGATGATGTAAAATGTGCCAAGTTAATTTTTTTTCGTTTTCTTCTTCCTCTTTTTGAAAATTATCGCAGCGACGCACTGGGCCGGGGCCGATGGCCTGATGGAGCAGCTGCGCGACGCTGATAAGATTCACGAGCAAGAGACGACCGACGGGTCAAAACACGCCATTATCGCTCACGATGATATCCTGCACGAATTGCGGGGTCCGCCAGCCCTCAGGAGTCAGGGCGGAGGACGGGCTGGGCAGGCCACAGGAAAAAAATTCATAATTCACAGTGCGGGCAAGTGTTCGTCAGCTCGTCATCTTGTGCAGTTTCCCTTTGCTGGGTTTCTCTCCTATCCCACTCACCTCCTCATGCGGGTCTTGAGGCTCTTTCGGCGCTGTTCGGCCTCGAGCGATGTGCCACGATCGCACCTGGATCATCCGCCCTCGCTTCAAAGTCGCTCTACCTTGGCCTAGTACTACCGGCACTCAGACGGAGGGAGACCGGCCCACGGGATGGGAGCATCCAAACACCGGATAGCATGGGAATGGAACAGTTTGTATCGACCCTCAGCGCGTCCGGCCAGCCGCCCAAGGAAACATGCAGACAATGCAGGTGTAAGCGCGCCCGCGGAGGCAGCGGTTCCCGGGAGGGGGGGCGGCGTCCTGCGGGCGGAGGAGGAGGTGCATGCGGCGGCGGCGACGACGACGACGACGACGACGGCGACGACGGCGACGACGGCGCCGGGGAGCACGAGCTTGGGAGCCGGGGGCGGGGTCGCGGCTAGTGCCTCCAGAGGTGCAGCAGCTGGTGGAGTTGTACTTCGACCATGTTTACGCGCTGCCGTCGTGTGCGTTTCTGCACCCGCAGACGACGCTGGGGCAGTGCAGGGAGGGGAACTTGGATCCGTGTCGTTGGTACGCCCTCTCGGCTGTCGCGGGCCACCACATGGGCCTGTCGCGTTTGTCCTCTTCCTCCTCCTCCACCTCGACCGCCTCCTGCGCCTGCCCGCCTCCGCGCCGGCGGCCTCCCCGGCGCGGTAGGCGGCCAGGGGGGGCCGCGACGGCGTGGCCGGCGGAGACGCACCCTCCCTTCCTCTTGGTGGCTACAGCCTGTCAGCAGGGCTCTGGGCAGTCGGGGGAACCACTCATTTGCGCACTGGTTACACTTGGCGCCGGCGCCCGTATTCTCGCCGTTGCTGGCACCAACCAGCAACGACCGCACGTACCTCGGGCATGGGGGCTTCCGAGGGGGAACGGCGGGCGGGCCTTTGCCTTATCCCTTGGCTTTGGGGGTAGGGGTAGTGGCGACACGTTGAAGGGTTGTTTACTGGTTGACGACGCGTTGTAGGGTTAGCGGCGGCCACTCATGACGGGCCGTTACTATGGCGGCGGCGCGGGCCTTAGCCGCGACTTTCTTTTCTCGATGGGGCTACTAATAATGCGCGTTAGTTAGCGCTAGGTTCCACGCGGGCGGGGCCGCCCGCAAAGCCGTACGTAGCACGGCCCTAGGGCCAATCATATGAATATAAAACTAATTTACTTTTAATTACGGCTTCAATTATGATTCGTCTAATGTTAAAGAAAAGTGATGTGAGGGGTTTTATTATATAAAAGTTAATCTAAGGGTGATGAGGTTTTTTAATTTGAAAGATTTGGATTTTAGGTTTGACAATTTATTGTGACGGCTTTTTATTAGGGCAATTTACGTGTATAAATTACATTGGACAACCCTCGGAATCGTTTAATAACAGTGGTAATATTACACGTGCGGGGGTAAACCTCGGGCGCTCAATTTATACGCGTGGCTTTAGTTAGACGTCATTTTACTGCCTGTTTACAAGCTTTACGTCGTATGCGTTTTTGGCCCAGAGTCTGTAATAAAAGGATGATACGGAGCGAATACCATCGCCCGTAACGAGAATTGGTCTCCTATACTGGCTGTAGGTCCCAGCCAGGGACATACGTGTTTAGGAAAGGGATACGGTCTTTAAAGGCCGTGTGTTGAATCCCCAGCGTAATTAGCCGCTGGGCCGCAACGTGACAGGCCGCACTTCCAGCCTGACTAAAGATACAAGCTCTCATAACAACCCCCCGGGTTTCTAAATTTTATGTAACACCCTAACACCCTAAGGTCTTGATTAGAACGATAGCTTCACAAAAGGGTGGTTTTATTGTGAGAATTTTACCCTATGGATTCAGGATCGTTTGGGTTTCGATCGCTCCCGCCCGTATCTACGTACTGTATTCGTAGCAGCAGCCACTGCGTGGTGCGTGATGTTAGCAAAACATACAAACAAACATGGGCCTGTCGCAGAGGTGGCGAGGCGATGTAGGCTGAAGTTGGGTCGAGGCTGCCGATGCGCTGATACGGAAGCATCTCGAGACGCCCACGCTGCCGAGGTAACAGGCGCTTCTTTTGGTTGTGCTCTACCGCGTGGCGACGGGCGTGAACAAGAGAGCGTTCATGCTCTCTTCGATTGTGGCGCGGGCGGCCGCGGTGTATCTCAACCTGCCATGCTCCGAAGAAGACTTCAGCGACGACGGGGACGGGACGCAAGCCCCAAGCGAGCGAAACCTGCAAACCGGATGCATCTGCGTGAAAGCATGCCACAGCTTATCTACTGTAGTATGGCCCTTTGTCGCACGATCATCCGCCATGTTGAATATGATGGATTCGGCCTAGTCAATCGCCCTCGTTGTGCGCACTTGCCAATCGGGAAACATGGCCCAACTCCGGCCCGGGGGCCCCGGCCCGGCCGACATCCGGCTCCGGGTGGCTGCAGAAAACGCCTTCCCAGCGGTCTCTCAGACGGCTGTGAGACATGTGCGGGTGCTTGCTCGCTGTCAGGGCGCCATGTTCACCTCACCGGGGTTTCGGAAGGGAGCACAGGGCGTTGTGCTCGTCATCCTGACGGGTCAGGATGCAGTGTTTACGATCGATCGTTCCCGGCGGTGAGGCTGTCCTGATCTCGGTTCACAAGTGGCCGAGACTGACTGCATTTGGCTATGGCACGGCCCCTCAACGCCCTCTTACGACCATCCAGGTCCACCAACAAAACCAAAGGATCCAAAAGATTGGCGCTGCGTGGCAAAGCAAGAATCCGTACCACCCTTTTCCCATTTTACTACATAATAGTTTGATGGGGCGAGCCGAAAGCCTATGATTTGCCGTGTGTGGGGTTGGGCAATGCTGCTAACGGTTAACTGTGTTTGCTGACGACGACCCTTGTTTGTCCATGGCAGGACGTGGAAAGAGATTCCCAAAACGGCATAGTCATGCCGATTCAGGCATGGTCGTTCTGCTTTGCGGGCGGTGCAATGGGCGGTGCAATGGGCGTTTCAGGCACGTCCTGCATGATGTGCAGGCTGCTTGGTCTGCAGGGAAGGTGCGACAGACGGCGTCTTGCAATCCCCTGTTCTGCCACAGAGTCTTCATCTCCGACCACAGGCCTCCTCATCTCCCTCATTTCCCTCATTTCTCATCCCATCGTTCACTTCTTGGACCAGCTTGATCCTCCTTCTTTTTCACGACCCGGTCGATTCTCCTCTTCTCCTCGTTGCTTTCGCTCGTTTTCCAATTCCTGCACACCATCATCTTGGGCTGCAGGTCTTCGGTCTCGCATCCCCGCGCCTCCCTCACGACACGAATCCGGGTGGCTCAGTGGTCTTGTCTTCCTGTATTTACGACGGCTTACGCCTCCTTTGCATCCCGTACATAACTCATTCTACAACCCTCAACCCTCAACCACGTCGATCCTTCTCGGCAACCACTCACGTCCACTCCCTCGACACTAGCTTTCGAGCCGTCGCCAGGATGGGCCTCAAGCAGCTGATCGCCAGCGCGATAGCTTCTGGGCTGATGGCGCAACACGCTGTCGCCGCCAGTCCTCCAATTACTGGAAAGGTATCTACCGGAAATCAACAGCACCGCTTCGGCCACGAGCAACACCCGTCTAACACTTCCCGCAGGGCCAATTCCTCTTCTACTCCAACAACGGCTCGCAGTTCTTCATGAAAGGCGTCGCCTACCAACAAGGCATCGCCCCGGGCGGCGCCTCCGAGTCCTCCACCTCGGCCACCTTCATCGACTCGCTCGCCGACAGCGCCTCGTGCACGCGCGACATCCCCTTGCTGCAGGAGCTCCACACCAACACCATCCGTGTCTATGCCATCGATCCCACCAAGGACCACAGCGCCTGCATGAAGGCCCTCGACGACGCCGGCATCTACGTCATCGCGGACCTTAGCGTGCCCGGCGAGTCAATCAACCGCGACTCCCCGGCCTGGACCACCGACCTCTTCACCCGCTACAAGGGCGTCATTGACAATCTCGGCCAGTACACCAACACCATCGGCTTCTTCGCCGGCAACGAGGTCACCAGCAACAAGACCAACAGTAATTCGGCCGCCTTCGTCAAGGCTGCCGTGCGCGACAGCAAGGCCTACATCGCCAGCAAAAACTTCGGCCGCTGGATCGGCGTCGGCTATGCCACCAACGACGACGCCGAGACCCGCGACCTGCTCGCCAACTTTTTCAACTGCGGCGACGCCACCGAGTCCGTCGACTTCTGGGGCTACAACATCTACGAGTGGTGTGGCCAGAGTACCTACAAGCAGAGCGGCTACGAGGAGCGCACCAATGCCTTTGCCAACTTCTCCATCCCGGCCTTCTTCTCCGAGTATGGCTGCCAGAACCCCGGCGGCGCCGACGCGCGCATCTTCCAGGACACGCCCGTAATTTACAGCAGTCCGATGAACAAGGTCTGGTGTGGCGCTATCGTATACGAGTATTTCCAGGAGCAGAACGACTACGGTATGTTACCCTTCCCTTGGATAATCACACGCGTGCTGACAAGATGGCAGGCCTTGTCGAGCTCTCGGGCAGCACCGTCTCCAGGAAGAAGAACTTCCAAGCCCTCGCCGACGCCATCGTCTTGGGCGAGAAGAACCTCTCGGCCAGCTCCACCGTCTCCATGTCCTCCTACACGCCCACTAACAAGGCACGCGACTGCCCCGCCGTCGCCGCTAACTCCTGGCTCGCCTCCGATACTCTCCCCCCAACCCCCAACGTTACCCTGTGCGAGAACATGGTGGCCTCCTCCGCCTGCGTGCCTTCGGCCAGCCTATCGGCCAACGCGACCGCGGTGCTCTTCGGCACCGTCTGCGGCCTCTCCGCGCCCGCCTGCGCCGGCATCGCCGGCAACGCGACCACCGGAAAGTACGGCGCGTTCGTCATGTGCAACGCGACGCAGCAGCTCACCAACGCACTCAATACGTACTACACTTTGCAGAAAAAGGCCGCCTCGGCCTGCGATTTTGGCGGCCAGGCGCACGTCGTCACGCCCAGCCAGACGCTGCTGCCCAACCCCGGCAGCTCTGGGTCTGGATCCTCCTCAGGAGGCAGCTCGGTGAGCACGAGTGGTGGCCGCAATTCCTCATTCCCGGCGGGTCCCGGTGGTGCTTCACACACGAAAGCTGGTAGTCCCAGCGCCAAGAGCCCCACCCCCACTAGTAGCAGCAGTCGTAGCAAGACCAGCGGCAGTGTTGCTGGCAGCAGTGCCGCTAGCAGCAGTGCCGCTGGCAGCAGTGCCGCTGGCAGCAGTGCCGCTGGCAGCAGTGCCGCTGGCAGCAGTGCCGCTGGCAGCAGTGCCGCTGGCAGTAGTGCCGCTGGTAGCAGTGCTGCTGGTAGCAGTGCCGCTGGCAGCAGTGAGAGCGGGAGCCCCAGCAGCACACCTTCCTCCGGCGCCGGCGCCGTGTATGAAACATCGGCTAACAAGTCCCCCTACCCACAGTCCTCTTCTGGAAGTGGCTCAAACAAGAGTGGCGCTTCTCGCTCGACGTCAAGCATGCTCGGCAGCGCGGGCTGGGCTGGGTCGCTGCTCATTGCGGTCGGGGCTGCTGTGGTCCTGGTGCTGTAGGCGGGCTCTGGCTTGGGAAGCTGAAATAACTGGATGACAGCGGAAAGTAGAAACAGACTTCATAACAGATACCCAACGGTGCGCGTCCGAGGGATGGCATGGAATTTGTACGAGAGCTGGACTTGAAAGGGGCGTTTCTAGGTGGAAGCCTGATTAGTGGCGTGGAGTGCGGATGGGGATGCGGAATCCGGGAAATTTGGATAGATCCCGTGATGATGGCAGTCACAAGGCAGGTGGTAAGGCCATAGCCAGATATCATGGTTGGATTATGCAGGTCTTGCACTGAAGATGGTGTGGGACAGGTGCAAAATCTAAGTTATATGGTGGTACTCTATGCTATCTACAGAACAAATAAACACCCAAGACTTACTCTTACCCGCCTCCACAAAAACCCTATATTACTTGTATATTGGTGCTTTGCCCGTACGTGTTTGTTGATCTGCTAAAGACCTGCTAAATATTACCCTTTATAAAGTAGGACGTAATACATGTTTATTTCCACGCGTTATTTCGAAGGTTATATAAAACTGATCGATATTTCGAAGATCAGGTACTGAAAACAAAATGTATTTACAAACTTAACAAGACCTAATAGATGTTGTGCTGAGTGTACGTGCTGAGTGTACGTGCAAACGTATGGTGGTATTCGTATTCCGGTCTGTATTTGAGGTTGAAGACTAAGTAAAAGAGGAATCTACCAGAGCTTGCAGGCATAACAATAAGTACTTACAAGAAGGATGATGACTCATGAGTACCTCGTGAGAAGGTGCACTCATGAGTAGATAGTCTCGTGAGAAGGCACGAGACGACCAGGCTTGTAAAGCACCCCTCCCGCAATACAACAAATGCCGGGAAGCCAAAAGAAACAATAATGTCCTCGTCATTCCTTCCCATTGTTCCCATTGTTCCCATTGTTCCTCTCAAAGGCCTCGATTAATTCCGGGCAATTCAATTCTGATACCGGTTTCCATTCGTCGTCACGAGCCATAAAGCCCTTTCATCTGAGAAGATATTAAACTTGATCCCCTTTACGACGGCGTCGATCCACTCGTTTAGCCAATATACGTTCCACTTCCTAGTTTTCGATATCCGATCCGTCATCCTCGTATTTAACTGGCTTAGGCGGTGGCGTAATTTTGTTAAATAGGTCGTTTATTACGTCTTAATAAGGTAATAAATAAGTAATGATAATAATTAGGTAAATTCATAAATTTGGTGAAAAGTCTGATGTAAAAGTAAAATTATTAATTTCTTTTACAATTGTATATAGCCTTATACAAGGTGACGACAATTTTCCTTTTTTATGTTTTGGTTTATAGGCTTTTTCCAGCTTTACCTACATTTTGTCGGCCACAATAAATTCATGCTATCGATAATTTTAATCGTATCGTTTTTTTTTTTTTTGGCTAAGCCGCGACAATATCCATTATGAATTATACGTCTCGTTGCAAATGTTCCCGTATAAAGGGAATTTCTATTTATTGGCGAGTTAAAATTATTGTAAAAACAATTACTAATACTTTTAAATTTGAATTTAAACAAATACTTATATAAAATGTCTTTTAAAGTACATAAGTAGGTATTATTAAGGTTTTATTATAAAGCCGGTATAATATTAACCTAATATTATTCAGGATATTTTGCGATAAAGTGGTGTAATACTAGTTTAACGAACGATTTTTTTTTTTACTTACTTATCCGCTTGTAAATAATAAGCTATCGTTATTATTAAACGTATTTCAAATCCTTTCTACAAACTTTGCCAGAAAGCTAATATAAACTTAATATCTTTATTCGAAATGATTTGTCGTAGACAAGGTTAATCGTATAACAGGAATTATCGAATCAAAATAGCTGCCTAATCTTCGGCCGTATACATCGTATAACCAGTAATCAAAAACATTCATTTGGACGTTTTGCACGTAATAGGCATTACAGCATCGAAGAATTCCCTACCAGGAAATGTTTAAAGTATATCTTTAAAAGGCATTATTAGTAATACAACCACAAAGTTTATGTAAATCGTATATATTAGTTCCTTAAGTGTTTAAATAGGTTTGAAATGATAAAGAGGTTGCTGATTATCGTTATGTAGCTTTCCGCAATACATATAATTCTTAATATATACTTTTATAAGCTTGCGTTTTCAATGAAAATGTACTTTGTTTAAGGTAACCATTATTCTTTTAGGTGCGACATGGTGTTTTTATCGTATGTTTCGGCGAAAAGCTTTTATATAAGTGTTATAGAAACCACAAGCCTTTTATAAACGTTCGCGTCGCGATTATATAATAAACGATCAACCAATCGAAATAGGTGTCCGAGTTTGGAAGCATTAAAAGGTATATCTTTATTGTTTTTATTATTTACGAGATTTTACAAAATTCTACGTTAGGTAATATTCTTATAATAACCAGTCCAAAAACAAAGTCGCATATCGTCAGGTATCTGCGCCTTAGTTAGGTGTATTACCGTTAGCAAGTTGTTAAAGATTTGATTTAATACTAGTATATTGGTTTTATAAGGTTATCTATCTTCGTTAGAAGGCCAACGACTAAATGCATTTGGTACCAGATTAAAGCGTTCTAACAAGTAAATAATATCTAAAAATTATAAATTAAGGTAAATTAACGAGTTAAAAAATCGTTAATTTACCTTATCCTTAAAAGTTGTATTTGATAATGTTTGGTTTATAATATATAGAGTAATTGTAGAATCAGTAAAATTAATAGTTGGTCAAGGGTCATTAACTAAGGTTATTTGTAGGCATTGACATACCTTTACAAAACATGTAACATTATATTTTAAAAAATATAATTAAGTTTAACTCGAGTTAATCGATAAGTTGAAAACATTACCGGTTCGATAATAATTACTAAAATAGGCTGGTTGCGTTCCTAGAAATAGTCTATTTTTAAGTGAAAAAGTATAATATCGAATCCGCGTTTGAGACTTGCGTTAATCTAAAGAACAAATTAACTTGTTGGATTTGAGTGGTATAATTGAAGCTATTTACACAAATGAACTTATATATATTAAAAAAACTATTATTACTTAGGAGTTAGTTGGATAAGAGTAGATTATATATAATATATTCTTTTTTTTTTCGGTTATCGATTTGGAATTATCTCTATTTTTCCCTTTATATTAATAGGTTCTTTTTAAGTTCTTAAAGTTGGTCCAATAATTGGGCGTAATAAGGTATTATTAGCCTTGAAAACCCTATTACCCCTAAATACATTTCGAGGGCTTTTTATTTACGAAGAAAAAAAGATTTCGAAAACTCTAAATTTTATTCTTAATAGTTAAAAGTCCGAAGGCGTTTACGTAAAATCTCAAAGATTCTACTAATTAAAAGTCGATATAAGATTTGTTTAGCTATAAAGTAATGCATTTACTATTAAAAAGCTTAAATGCAACTTTTAAATAAATAAAGTGCTTTTTAAACGTATTAAAAAATATCGCCGATAAAAACCCGATAAAAAGATCGAAATTCCTTTAATATTCGATCTATAAAACGTTAAACGTGGGAAAACGAATTGCGAAAACCTATAAAAATAACTTTATTTCGTTCGAGTCCGCGGTATCTAACGAAAGTAAATCGGTTACGAAAATCTAAATATACCAAAAGTTAAAAGAAAAACTTAGTAATGTCTATAACTATAATTCACTTTTTACCGCGAATAAATTTAATAATATACTTTTATAAAAGAAATGAATAAAAGCCCAAAACAACCTATTTATCAAATAATTTTAAATTCACCACTACTCGACCTTTATCCACTTTTTATATAGTCTTCCACATTATTAATACCGGCAACGTAAATGGTAAAATATCATTAAAAAACTTAATACGTTATTATTCGTAAAAAGTATTAAACTTTTAATCGAAGAATTTTTTGTTCCATTTAAATACCAAATAAAAGTAACGGTTAAACTTGGCATATTACTAACCGTTAATTAGTAAAACCTTTATCATTTGACCAATATATATTTTAATTAGGCCGCAATCCTTTCGTACCATTAGGTATCGTTTGTAAATACGTTAAAATTCAATTGATTACCTCGGGTTGGTCGCATTAATATAAATACCATATATGATTTTTACCATGAGCATATTCTCGGGTATTTTAATAATTAAAAAAGTATTTCGGTAACGTAGTTTGTCGCGAGGTTTAACAAAACCGTCTTTATCATGAGTAAGGTTTATTACCTTAAGAATCCAGGATTCTTAAATTTAACATACCAATATGTCCAAAAACGTGGTAGTGAAGTAAGGCTTCACGAGGGCTGTAGTAAAAGGCGTATTCGCGGGCGCAACAACATGGAAAGTTAAAGAATCCAATTTAAATTCGGCACCAATTACCAGAATAATAGTGGGTTTATACAAGGTTTTAATAGGCGTAAAGAGGATTTAATAGTTACCAATAGCTATTTAGGTAAGTTATTCTATTATTAATAACACTTTTACTAACGCCTATAATCCATACAAAAGCTTATATAACTTCCGTCCACTCCGTTCAAAAGTAAGTATTATTTTTGCATTTTATGATAGTTTCTAAACGAGTATACTTAACGAGGCACACTACCTTAATAGTAAAATTGTAAATTTATATTATATAAAAAGTAATAACATTGATTGAAGCATTAAAAATATATAAATACTAAGTTATAAATATAAAGAATATGCCATTAAAAAGGGAAGTATATTCGACTACGAAGTGTATCGTTTATTGAGGTTAAACAACGACCCCAAAGCTGGAAATAACCTTACGAACTACAGGTTATATAGTTACTTTATGTATTTAAAAAGAATTTCGAAATAACTTTTTTTACAATAAACCACATTTCTCGACATTAGTATATTTATGCCACGAGGTTTTATCCAATAGTTTAATAACAAAACACACATATCTAGGCGATAAATAAGCCAGGTTTTAGCTATTTCCTATAATAAAGCAGAATTTCCGTCAAACTTATACTCTGGGGTATAAAATATCCAAAGTACCTTAGTGTAAGGCGAATAAAGGAACCTATTACTCTATAAATAGTTTCGTGCTTAACCATAAAAACGCTTATCGTAACATAGTTGGGAAAGTTCGTATTTGACTAAAATTTAGATACGAGATTTTGACTAACGCCTTTATCGAGATGAAATGTGTGATTTTTACCTCTAAAACTTACTAATACGGCAATTTGTAAGTAACGATAACTACTTATATCGAATATCACCTCCTCGTTAACAGGCTTGCCTACAATAATATCAAAATTATTCGTGTTATTTACGATATTATTCAGGCCGATTATAAGTTACATACGATCTAATTGTCGTATAAGCCTTTTTATATCGTTAAAAAAAGTCTATTTCTCCGGGTACAGGCCTTTGAATGCTCAAATAAAATATGACGCGAGCCGTAATTCTTACCATAACATATAAAAGTACGTCGATTGGAAAACGCCATGGTAGGTTTTATTATATAACTTACCTTACTATTGAAGTAATACGAGCTTGTTTACAAAGGCGTTTGTAAGTAATTAAAATAATCTTAATCTAAATAGTCAGTATCGCTTGTTTTAAATTGTACAGTATTAACTTTGTATTTGTAATTACGTTTTCGCTTACCTAGATTACATTTTCGTTTGTTAAGATCGCGTTTTCGTTTATCCCGACCACGGTTTCGGTCGACATACTCGCGAAAACGATAGTTATATTTCTTACGATTATATTTATATAAGGAGCGTTTCTCGTACCTTTTCACGTTGTTTTCGGGCTTACGGAACTAGTTATCTCGACGAGATTGTTACTTGTTTTTCCGAAAATACCGTAAGTAGTACCTCTCTTGTATATCTCTCTATGGAAGTTAATAGTTAGGATAACGACGAATTATTACTGCTAATAACACGGTTTTCGACTCTTCGACTTTGGCTAAATATTCCTTTATAATTTGTTTACGATGTAATGGCAGTAAGTACTATTGAATACCTAGGCTTAATGCGGATCAAATATCATTTATAACGTCATACTAATTATTATTGTGGAGATTGAGTATACTTATAGCGTTTACTCATCGCATTTAGGTTTGTATATACTTACGTAACCTATACTTATTGTTTAACAGGTCGCATAACGAGAATTTGCCTTCCATAAACTTCGTAGTAGCTCATCTAGGATTTATAGTAAAGCGGTTAACGAAAATATCCATAATGTACGCGAATCCGCGACGAGATATTTTACGACGCTCGTAAAAAGTAACCTATGTATTTTACCAATACACAGTCGATTCCTATAACAAGGTAAAAACATTTTTACGATCTGACTTTCTAAGGCTGAAAAGGTATTTAAGAAGATATCAAACGTTACTAAAAGCTTTACACGTTAATTAAAACCACGTCTTTTCCCACTGTAACAATATCTATATCCTAAAGATTAGGATACTTGAGGTTAAATACTCTAATCTCTTTACGCTTCAGGCGACGAGTGCCGCCTGCTTAATATTAGGTAGCTATCGTGTTCGGGGTTCGAAAAGGATCGCGACGGCGTCAAAAAGGCTCGCGGCGGCGGTGAGAATCGTAACGGTTTTGGAAAGACTCGTGGCGACGAGGGAAGTCGCGATGGTCGCAAAAAGGCTCGCGGCGGCGAGGGTCGCAATAGTCTTGGGAAGGCTCACGGCGGCGAAAAGACAACTTACGGCGTCGGCGAAAAGACTTACGTTCCTTCCCTTTACGTGGAAGATGGCGGCTACCCTTAGAAGTATCTGAGGAGATTATGTAAATGGGCGAAGGTCGACGATAATGTGTTACGACCCAAGTATGATGGTGGGTTAGGAAGCAAGCCAGTGTGCAGCTGAGCCGCTTAGAGTCTGAAGTCCAACATATTAGGCGGGGAACACCTCTCCTTTGTTAGCAAGGAAATGACTAAGCCAATCATATGATTAGGATCAGTGGGATTAGTACTGATCCAAGTGATTCAGGATCAGTGAGCTCAGCATTGATCCAAGGGATCCAGTACTGAAGACGGTATAAAGGCACGGATATATAAGGACACAGTCATCACTAGATAGATAGTATTTCCTTCATAGCTCTTCAGTTGTCAATCTAAGTATTCAGTCTCAGTATATTCTGAATAGCCTCACGGCTTTTAATCATTACTTGTACGGTTGCGATATTGTTCACTCAGCACCTCTGCTACCTTCTTGATAACATAAACCCTCTGATACCTTCTATATACTCACGGGTATTTAGTGTAATCATTACATAATTTCGGCGAAAAGAAAGGTTACGAGGATGGCGACTCTTAACTATCAAGCTGTCGAAGCGTCTAATAACGGCGTTATGTTTCACACGTCTTGCAGCATCATGTTTTTCAAACTCGCGGCGCAGATTTAACACGAGTTCCACTGCTTCAACGTTGCCAACAAGGCCCACTACCGAGGATACCTCTCCTAACTCTATAATAGCACGAGGTATAAATAAAGAATGGTCCAAAAGGATATAACAACGTAAATTCGCAGGTGAAAATGATGTAGGTAAAGGTAAAGGTATACACGTAGGCGAAAGTGGGGCTTTTAGCGAAAGTGAATGGAAAGTGACAGTTGATTTTAGCGTGAAAGGTGTAGGTTTCTTCGTACGAGTTTGCTGACGCGTACGGCGAGGGGTTTAGGGCTCGTTTAGTCGTGTAATACCTAGCGCTTGCAGCTTTCGCTAACTTATATATTAAGATTAAGAACTCGTATACTAAGTTTGTACAAAGTAGGATAAAAGTAAAGGAAAATGGGGAGGGTTTTTGTTTCTTAGTGACAAAGCTATATTGTTGCAGGTCTGCGCTAATAACCTTCTTCAATTTCCTTACGGCAATTAATCAGTCTGATGCCAAGCAGAATCTTAGCTTACAGCTACCATTTGTTGTGCTAAGTGTATGTACGAACGTATAGTGGTATTCCGGTCTGTATTTATAGTTGAAGACTAAGTAAAAGAGGAATCTACCAGAGTATATAGGTATAATAATAAGTACTCATGAGAAGGATGATGACTTATAAATACCTCGTGAGAAGGTTCACTCATAAGTAGATAGTCTCGTGAAAAGGCATGAGACGACCAAGCTTGTAAAGCACCCCCCGCCCCCCTGCAATACAATAATAGAGTAGATATAATAAACAATTCAATGGTGTATACAATTTTAGAAATAAAATTTAAGGTTCAATTTTATTTACATACCCATTAGTTATTAAACTACTACTATACTGATAAATCCTAAGAATGTATAGGTTCTATTGTTAATTTCAAGTTGATATGGCTAATGGCTAGTTTTTTGCTATTGTAATTACCTTAACAAAAATAACATGATTATTTCATAGTCTTCTTGATAAAAGCCGAAATTACCGATTATAATATATAGTTAGCTAAAAGAAGTTTGCTTTAATGAAATACCCTATTGAATTTGTGTTACTAATACAAAGAAAAATAAGGTTTTTAATTGAAAGTATTAGTTCAATTAGCAAATTTTTAATCTACATAAGCTGTTAAACAGTATTATGAATGGTTAATATATTTTCCTTGAAAATAACCAAAAAAAATCTCAATAATAATATTGATCTATATTTTTTTAAATCTGAAACTACAATAAAAGCATAATTGTACCTAAATGTATGAAATTAATTATTATTGTAATTTATATCACAATCTTTATTGATAGGCCTTATCCAATTGGCCTTTAGACGTTGCAACGTTGTCGAATCGAGTCGATCTAAGTAACAGTAGTATTACATAATTAAGTAGTAGATGTATTGTTTTAAGTTTGGCAGACCGCCAGCCGGTTTACACTCTAATTTGTATGGCTGATTGCTTGGTCCGTACCCTAGTTTGAATTTAGCATATACTGTATTTGACTTTATAGTTAATACAATTCATTCATAAAACAATACAGTTAACTTGTATTTAGTATGGCTAAGTTATTTGACAGTATAGTTTATTGATTTTATGGCAATTACTATTGTGTTAGTATTGGCGGATTTTCGTTCAGTGCGTGTATGCCAGTGTGGTCGACATTTAATACCTGGTAGTCTATAAAGTACCTCCTTGTTAACTAGCTAGGTTCTCATTAATTACTCTCTTAAATTAACCCTAATTACCCTATAGTTCACAGGTTCGACTTTATTAACTCCTATATACAAGTTTTTTACTACAAACTTATGCACATCTTTAATATAAACATGTCAGTTAATAACGTTGCTAGCTTTATTTATCTAACAGTTTTCCAATTTAGTAAGGCGTCCCTATTTTTCTCTATGCTCCTAGATACGGCATTTGATTTTACCAGATGGCCTTTTAACCTAGATATCGATACGTATAGTTAGTTTGTTACTGTCTACAAACTCTTCAAAGCTTTATTTGATACTAATTTTGTTATAATATTAGCCGGGTAATCCTTAACGTCAATTTATTAAAATTCTTCGATTTTCCTATTTTTATTTGTATTATGTAGTGTTATTACGTTAGTTATAAAGCTTTTTTTTTTTTTTTTTGCTAATTACTTCTCGTTTTAGTAGGCATTCGAACTGAATCGTTACAAATTACAATCGGGATATGTAAAATATTCAATTATGAAGTGACGATATTAAGGGTTTCTCATAGAGTTATGCTTATATTAAAGCTGAGTATTATGTAAAAAACCTGTTAAGCTAACACTTTTCACATGATCATTTTATAATTGACGAAGGTTCAATAGATCAGATTTCAGATTATGTTAAACTGCTTTTTATAATAATATATCCTCCTTAGTAATCGTTATAAGGAATCCGATTCATGATGAGAGGTTATTAGTCTTTATAAGGAAGTTATTTCTAAAAAAAGATTAATTTAGCCTTTAATAGGTTCATCGGAGCCTTATCAATCAGACAATATAAGTTCTTTATTTTTTAATATAAAATTTCATTTAGTCGATTATAATTTTTATCCGTTAGGTTTTAAGTTTGTACTGTAATCAAAAGGTAGTAGGATACCTTCAATTGGTATAAGGTTATGATATAACTATTACAAATATATTACTCTAAATATCTTTAAGTCTTGTTTATTTTAGTTTAATTACTCGTAATCAGATTAAAGCTTGAATACTTCCAACAAAAGTCAAGGTAGATATTAATATTGTTAACATTCAATTGATGAAATAACGATATGTTGAAATTTAAGTGTTTGTCTTTTGTTCGGATTGAGATCGGTTTATAATTCTAGAATTTTGAATACTTAATCATATGTTGTTCCGATATCACGAAGCTAATAGTTTCAACGAAAAGAGTATTGTTAATCTATATACTTATCAAGTCGAAATCTTTATGTTATATAATTTGAAAGTATAGGTTGTAGGTCAATAATTTTATATCTAACCTTGACTTAAAATGCAATTGGTAATTTAGAAACCCATAATCGTTTGTTTTAGCTAGCCCGTATATAGGTTTAACGTATTATATAACCATTTCTTACCTTTATTTGTTACGGAGTTTTTGTTGTAGTTTTAACAAGACGAAATTTTGTAAATTAGTTATTAATCATATGTATACTTAGGTAATATTACGGTTATTAAAAGTGAATTCCCATTGGGTTGAGTTAGCAGATTCGTTATTAAAGTGAATAATAAACGTTGGTTGATTTTTTTGAATTGTTGGCTATTGCGTGAGGATTCAAGTTTTATTTTAATGACCGCATCCTTAAGCGATTACGCGTGACTTTTTATACAGCCTCACTGTGATTTTACCTTTGATTCTATATATAATTCTAGACTTAAAAATTGATATATTTAGATTTTAAAGGTTAATGTCACGTTTGGACATAAATTGTATAACACCTCGAATAAAGATTTCATTCATTACAACCCTATCGCTTTTTTAAAAAGGCTAACGCGAGGTTTTAATGATTTATCATACGCGAAGTTTGACAGTAAAGCTTTGATTTTACTTTTTTTTCTATTAGTATAAATAGTATTGTAAATCCAGCCTAGTGTGTATTAGTTATCCTTACTATTTTTTAGTGATCGGCTACGTCATCGATGTTTTATTGGTTTATCGATTACGGAAAGAGCGAGATTGTGTTAGCTGATTCGCTATTTTAAGAATTTTAATTATTATCGTTACCGTTAGTCGCGTTAATATAAGGTTTAATCTGGATGATGTGAAACATCGTAGGATAGTTAGCAGTTTTAACAATTTTCTTAGGATTGGCGATACTTAAGATTTTAAATAGGGTATCCTTTTTGCCTAGCTCTTTCTATATCAAGACTTCATGTTATAATGGTGAAGATAATATATCGATCGTCGTAGGGTAGTTTCATGTATCAAGGGTATTATTGAATTGACGTCGTTTCTATTCCTTCCGAAATTTATTTAGGGATGTTCTATACGCTACAGTCTTCTTTCTGGATACTTGCTGATGGCGGATACTTACTCATTAGGCGATGATATTCTTTAAAGACCAGTAACGTTGATACTTAGCTATCAGAGCCCATAATGCCATTCAAGCCTTTTGCTGTTATTTAAAGATGTGTCTCCTCATTCATAAAGGTATGCATTTTAGATATAAGAATATTATACGTTTTATGAAGTAGTTTGCGTACCTTTTTAACCTTTCTTATACTTTAATATGCTTTGATAGGTAACTTTTTATATTAGATCTCTATAATTTAAATATTACTTTGGAATTCTGCTGCCGCAAAGTCAATATCATTATCATGGACGACAACTTCTAATAGGCACAAGTACGTGTTAATACATAGTGTTTTTAACATTTTCCACGCATCCTTTGCCGACAGGAATTCAAGGAACTTGACTCCGTGAAAAAAGGGTGCGGAGTTTATGACATGAAAAACAGGCTTATTATTCAAGTTGTGGATATTATTATATGTCTTCATAGATAGTATATTTAGGTAGCAGTATATTACGCTGTAAGGTACACTCCTGAAGCATGATACGATCACGTGTAATTCTACAGGCTGTACTCTTGCAGAGTATATGATAACGTGACATGCTGCAGATTATACTCTCATGCGTGGAGTGGTCTAGAAGCAGGTATTCCAGAGTGGTACGCTTTGGGCGAGGGCTTATAAGCCCTCACTTGTAACGTACACCTCTGGATGCTTCTTCTTGAACATTATCATCTTTACTTTATACTACAACTACCAATCATTCTTGATACTTTTCAAAAACCTTATGTTCACGTGAATATTTTAGGCTTGAGACCTACCGACACAAGTAAACCATATTGATAAGATCTCGCAATTGAAGTTTATATAGTTTTTTTGATATAAAATTGTATTTTCGCAGGGTTTGGGTTAACGTTTAGTGATATTGATAGAACCTTTCAACAGACTTTAAATCAGAGTATTCCATATTTTTATACCCTACAAACTAAAGGGTTTGGTATGGTTTGTCGACAGCAAGGTAATTGAAATGCCGGTTTAATTAATGTATGTTGAACTCCGTTAAATTTAATACCATTACCATTAATTTTAAGGATAAAATTCAAGGTACACTTATTTACATGCAAAAATGAACCTCAGGCCGTTTTCACCAGTGAGTTAGTATTAATGTCGACGTTGATATCGAGGATCTTTATGTCTTTTAAGTAATGGAAGAATGTGGTGGTTGGTTGAAGTATGTAAAACTTAATTGGGTAAACAATTGTTTAAATAGTTATCGATCATAGTAACAATAGTTGTTCGTTAGAGCCGAAATTAATTTAGGATTTCCTAGTATTTTAACGTCTCATTTATGTGGTCATTGTAGATATTATTAGATATCACTAAAGTTAGTAAGCATGGGGAAAAATGTTAGCAGTGTGTATGGTAGAGTGTTGAGCCACAGGGAGCACGTTAGTAGAGTGCATGGTAGAGTGACACGCTCCAAATAAGAGCTTATAAGCTTTTATTCGAGGCGTATACTCTCTAGGTGCTTCTTTTCCCTCTTGGATGCATTTTTTTACTACTATACTTTAAATACTGTATTTTTTTTCTTCATAAGTTAACGTATAGATATATACGATACTGATTAGTAGCCGATTAAATTGATTACAAATAACTTAGCAAATAAGAGATGAATCTTGGTTGAATAATTATATAGAGTTTCGACCTTGATAATCAAGATCCCTATGAGGATACCCTTGATCATATATAAAGTCCTCCATTTAGATTCTATAATACTTGAATATATAAGCCTATACAACATCTTCGTATAGTAACTCCCACATTTTTCTGGGTGAAAACAAGTTTGTTGTTACTTGCCCACTTGTTCGTCTTTTATAAGTTGGTTCTAAATCCTGGGGTATGAGTTTTTCAAGAATTCGAAACACGGGAAAAAAACATTAGCGGTGTAAAAAAAAAATTATGAATGAAGTAAAGCTTTACAAGGTCAAATATATAGATTATATATAAAACTAGAGAAAGGAGTGAGTTTTAAGGGGTGTTTTAATTGAGATCCATAAATCTTGTGGTTGCTGTTGAATATCAAACCCTTACCACTTTACCTATTGAGAAGCTTTTAATTAAGGTAAGTAGGTTTTGATCAAACTTTAAACATCGTATATTTATTATAAATATATTATGTAGGAAGCGGTTAAAAGTGCTTTGTATGTTGCGGGTAAAGATCGAAGCGACTTTGTTATCTATAAGAGTGCATTTAATGTTGTAGGTAAGTGATGTAATAATATCCGAAGCGAATCGTTCAGGTATCCTAGCGCCGTATTGTTCGTTAATTAGGTTCCAGATAATGAAGTATTTGGACATATTATTATTTACGATATATTTGTATCTTTGAAATAGACTTCAATTAAAATGTTAGGTTTGTACTAACTTGGTTACGATAAGTTATGGCGATCTATTTTCGGTATTATAAATACCTTTTATTATCGTTACAATTATAAGAAAATTTTTGGTAGGCCTTCCTATAAATGTAAGAATTTATCGTTGCAATATAGTTGATTCGAATTAATGTGTTCGAAGTAATTGGTGCTGTATTGAAATTAGTTCTAAGTTGAAAGTTTTAAGTTTGGTATATCACTAGCCAGTCTACACACTAATTTATATGGCCAACAGCTTTGGCTTGTGCCCCACTTTAAAGTGGGCACCTATTACACTTGACTCATAGTTAATACAGTTAACTCTAAGAATTGAAGTTAATTTATAGGAAGTATAATCAACTAATTATAAGTGTATTTGATTTGATTATATTGCATTTAACTGCTATTCAAACAGTGGCAGCTTTTTGTGTTGTACCTATACGTCACCACGGCAAGCCATCAATAAGTGGTAACCTTTGGAATCTCTTCTGAATCTACAAGCCAAACCCCTGTGAATTTCAGTTAATTGATACTAAAACTAATACTAATTATAATTCTTTTTTCTAGATTCCTGGGCCCGTTATTCCTCGATTCCTATAAACAGGTTTTTTACCACAAACATACTCGTATTACGCATTTCACTGATTATGTGCTTTTGACTATTAGTTTCACCTATTACTTCCACTATTATTGTCATCGTTACCATTACCTTAGCAGTTTTCAAGTTTGCTAGAGTATCCATATTTTTCCATGTTACGTGCCGGGCAGTTCACATAATCCTTGATTACATAATTAGCGTATTAATATTCATAAACCGTTTTAGGGTGTTATTAGCCGTGGCTTTAGTTATAACTTTAGTGAGGTTATATTTACCATTAATCTACAGAAACCTATCGATTTTTCTGGTTTCGTATATTTCTCTTGAATCCATTAAACTTTTTGTTTGGCATTTTTCATTAATTATATCCAGATTTAATAGGTATTCGTAAAATATTCGGGGGTTTATATATATAACTCTAAGTATCGGAGAAAATTTCAACTATTTTATATTAATCCTTAATGTACCGTCAATCACTATACTTATATTGAAACCTACTACTATACTATAAACCTCTAAAGCTAATATGTTGTTTATGATACTTTTACATTTGATGAATATCAAATATACGAGTCTTCTCGTAATTGTGAATTACCTATTAAAACTTTCCTCGTTGACGAACATTATAAGGAACTCGATTTACAATATAAGGTTAGTATTATTATCAAAGAAAATGTAAGTCAAAATTATTAACTTTGCCGTTGTCAAATTCACCGAAACTATATTAATTTTTCTTCAAGTTCTTCATTTGTTATTATATCCCCTCATTCAACCTATTTAAATGATTTTTTTTTGTTTTGGATTTTATACCTATACCGAAATTCACAAGTCGTACGATAACTCCGGTTAATATAACATGATAATATAAGCCTTATAGGTTCTTTACTCGAGGTATTATTGTAATTTTGACTCCTCAGTTTTATAAATCTTCGTTGAGTTCATATGTTTCCGTTTTGAACATAGGCTAATATATGTACCGTTGGTATTTCGAGCCTTAACACTGTAAATACACATTAACAATCCATTAAAGTCATGTTATATAACCATAACAAACGTTTCAATTGAATTACATTTTTAAAAGCCTGATTTTTCAATAATAAATTATTTCGCTGTCATAAACCCAGTATTTCTGAGAAGAAAGGTATCGTTAATTTTTATACTTTCGATAACGAAAGTTTGTCCCTAAGTGATGAGCAAATATAAGTTGAATGTCAAAGTTTTTATACCAAGCCTATTTCTAAAATACGTTCGGTACATTAAGAACTAATAAATACATTTTTATTTAATCCGTATAAAGTTGTAATATAACGTATTATTATACTAGCCGAAAACTCATCCCTTGATTTTTTTCGTTAGTTTTAATAATATAATCCGCTAAAAATCGGTAGCAAATTACGTATACGTTTACGTTATATTACAGCTATTAAATGTAAACATATTACTTACGACAAGAGTTGAACTGGTAGTAATTATGACGATGAAACGTTAATTAATCTTTCAAATTATTAGTAATTGAATAAAGATTTACTCCTTATCATTATTACTGTATTCGTAAAAGATTAACCGTAACTTTTTATACAGCCGGTTCGTAATCTTATTTTTTACCCTCTAAATCATCTTCGAATTAAAAACTAGGAAGTTTTAGCCTTTCAATTATGTTTATGGTATAAATTAAATAATGCCTTGTATAAAAAGGTCGTTTATCTGCATTTGATCGACTTTTTCGAAAATTTTACCCAGTTTGATAATAATGTTTTTAACAAATAATTTAAGGGAAAGTTTTCCGTTGAATATTTTCAAGATAATCACTTCATTTTATATACCTTTCCAGGCTTGTAAATTTCGTTAACATACTCCTTTTTAATATATATCCCTTGTTTGGGTGGTTTTTCACTCCGTAGAAATTTTATCGGCTTATTAACGATCGGATCAGAAGGTTTTATTAACTAATTCTTTAGGTTTACAGGCATTTCATGTATGGATTTTGATCAAACTTAAAGGTTTTTTATACAGCTTAATCAATATAATCTGGAAAATAATAAAGCCGTGAATGGTTTCAACTATTAAGTTTGGGTTAACTATACCTAATATCTTATAAATATCATCCTATTTACCTGAATTTATTCATTTAAACCATTTAGTTTAAAAAGGTAAGGATAACACGTTCGTTGTAAATAATCCGTTCTTAGTTTTAAGGGCATTATTAATCTAACGGCGTACCGATTCCTCTTTCAATTCTTTTAAAGCGTTACTATATACCACAACATTCTTTTTAGTGTTTAACTATAGTAGCGATTCAGTCGTTATACGTGGGTAGGATCCAAATACCAATAAATTCAATATGAAGTAGTTAAGGCTAATAGTGTTGTTAAAACACTTCACCTCTATTAAAAACCGTATTTCTTAACTTTCAATATTTCTAATTTTCAAGGTAAGGATATCGTAAATTATTTGTAAGAAAACATAAGCCTTTGCTATTTTATCGATAACCTAATAGATATCAATTGAAACCTATTTATATTAAACTCCCATTAATTTTATATTAAGTTGAAACTTTATCTTTATAAAGTTGATAATGCAGTTGTAAACAAATACGTCTGGCGGTTTTATGTACGTATTGATTTACAAAATACGTAATAACTTACATATTTCCTTTCTGAAAATAGTCTTAAGGAATTTTACTCCGTCAAACACTATAGCGAAAATAATAACGTAAAGTACTAACTTGTTATCAAAGTAAAACAGGTTTACGAAAACCTTTAAGTCAAAAGTTTAATTTCATCTTACCGAAAATTTAAACATTAAGGGGATTTGAACATATATTTCGTAATAGTAGTAAATCAGTTCATTTACCATTCAAAATAATAAATCCATATTCTTGTAATTAATCGATTTTCAAATTTTATAAAACATGTTAATTGTTGGGTGTTTTAACCAAGGATATAATTAATGAAGGTTTATCTCCGTTTGATATAATATCATTAAATTTAGTCTTCAAAATGAAATTCAAGGTGTTTTTATTTGAAACTGAGTGGGAATTTATGGATTCTTTTAAATTTTACCAATTTATTTGTTTAAACGTTAATGTTAATACCAAGTTAGTTCATATCCTTAAGCTAAAAAAGGAATGGGGCAAGGGATTCTAAAATGTAGAAATCAATAGAACTAACAACGATAGTGATCGTTGTCGATCCCAATAAAGATGACTTTTTTCCAAGGTTAAAGTAGACTTTGGCTTTACTAGCATCCGTGTGGTTAAGTTTCTTAATAATATTAATATTCCTTTATTACGAGATTTATTACGAATAGCCTCCTGTTAAGTTTCATACTGCCTTAGTATTCGGTATACTATCTTTAAAAACCTGTTCTGTATTATGATCGTGGATAGTAAATAAATGCGTAAGGTTGAGATTTTTATTGTTATGTTGGCGATAAGGGTTTCTACCTATTTGGCGGTATAGAAAAGCGTGGTCGATAAGTTATTATGTTATTTTCGAACTCATGCCAGTATTTTCATGTTAATTGATAGCTTTTAAATTTTTACTCTCCTTCTTAACCCTTATAAATTTACCGATCTTGAAGTAATTAATTTATCCGTAAGGAAAAGTGAAGGACAATTGTATATAATATCTTACCCGTCTGTCTTCGCGTTCTGTAGTCGTATGTTGCGTTAACTAATAGCTTCATTTACTTGAAATCTAACATTTTGTATTATCTAGAAAAAAAATTGTTTGGTTGATTTAAAGATCTTTCTTTTTACGTAGCGTATTAGTTACGGCTTTAGGTCCAGGCTTTTTATTAAACTTACTGGTTAAACTTGCCGTATTGGCGGTTGATATAATACGTATAGGGGGGGTTCTCTTCATTATCGCTGACATTTGGAGTTTAAGGGTATATATCAGTTAAGTTTGAAACTCAAGGGTTATAGTCGTAAACAAAAACAGAAATTGGCTAAAAAAACAGTTATTAATGGATTTAAGGTATTATAAAGTGTATTCGAACTCTTTCTAACCCGTGATAATTAATTAGACTGATTGATGTGATATTTTCTGGCAAGTTTCAACATTCCCTATTACTTATTAGCAAAGTATAAGCATATTAAATATATGATGAAGGAGGTCAATTTTACTTTTCGTTCTTTTCATAATCTAATATATAAGATTACTTAATTATATTTTAGTTTGTGTAGTACTAAGCAAAATTAATTTTGTATTCGAAGTTATCTTCAAGACCGTCGTCAGTATTTGGAAAAAAATTAGTTTGTTAAGTACTGAAGGTAATAGGTTTGAGTTTAAAAGGTGAAGATACTGGGAAACAACGATTAAAAACCTAGCAGTTCAACCCTTATTTTACGATCAATGTTATAGAACGGCCATAACTTAATATCGAAGAAGTTATACGGCTTTCCATTATACTTTTCCTTTATTTCCTATATCGTAACAAATGTGGTGATTGCCGCATAATCTGTATCTACTATATCTACTAAAGAGACGTTTCTAGGTGAAAACGTGATGTATTGATCGTATAAAGCCTTTAGATCCTTTGAACTGTATTGGGGAAGGTGTTGGTATTGGTGAGTAGAATAATTACCTTTGTTTGAGTTTGGAGGGGAAAAGAGAATAGTAGTATCCAAAGTAGGCTCTCGCGTAAAATTGTTCTTTCCTTGATTTAGCTGCTAAAATAAAACGAATTGAGGGGTCTTGGTGGAGAGAATTGAAGGGTTTCCACCGCGGGAAACTTGGTAATATACCTCTTGGTGTTAATGGGTACGTCGAGGTTTTTATTCAATTAATTGGTGGGTTCAAGGTCTTACGATTCGTAGGTTAATGAATTCTTCTCGGCTAGTAATACAAGTTCATTCAAAACCTTATATATAAGGGTTTGGGAAATTTATATGGGCTGGAACAGGATTTTGCCAACGTATATAAGGTCGATAAGGAATATTGTCGTTAGCAAGGCCTTTTCTTTTACCTTTGTTATTTTTAGATTTATTAAGGGTTTCTATCGGTGTCGTATTCGAAGAGTATATTGATTAAATTTATATTTTGTTCTTTTTTTCCAGAGTTTTAGACATCCCCCATCCAGTTTAATCATTATCCTTATTCTGACCTATTCATCTGTCCGTTTACATATATTTAGAGTTTATTTCCCGAACGAATTTTGAAAGTTACGAAATATTTAGGTTCTTCATCAAATTCGGTGGGGTTTAAGTCGAGGATAAAACGGCCGATTATATTGGTAAAGTGTTCGAAGTTTAAGTTTTCGTCGGCGTTCGTAAACTCAAGATATTCGTTGTAGTGTTTTTTGAAGATGAAATCGAGGTATTTGATTGTTTATTTTCGGTAGAAGTTATTAATAGTGTTAAGTCCAGTATGTTCTGAAGCCATCATAACGAAGATTGAAAGGTGTAGAAAGGAAAAGAGTGGTATGATAGGGTAGGTTATAGATTTGCCGTTAAATTTGGTGTTTGTAATTTAATTGTATAGGACTTAGTTGTTTTTGCGATTTAATATATGCAGTAGTAGTACCGATAATAGCATTATATATTTAACTGTTGCCTAACTTGACGACTTGACGATCTTTAAGACTTTGAGACAGTTAATCTCAACGTTACAAAAATGATTAATAACGATCTCTTTGTATTTTCAATGGCGATACCGACGCTTGATCCTAAATTGCCGCGAAAACTAATACAGTATTGTAGGGACGCTTCGCAAAAACCTTTCCTTTACCTTACCTAAACGAAGTATAACCAGAAAGTAACTTTTTCTTTTACCTAGCTTATTATGTGTTTAACTTAATAAACACTAATTAGTATTGGTAGGCCTGCCTATAAATGTAAGCCTTTATTGTTGCAACGTAGTCAATTCGAATTATAGTAGTCAAAGTAAATGTTGCTGCATTAAAATTGGTTCTGAGTTAAAAGTTTCAAGTTTGGCAAACCGCTAACTGGTCTGCACACTAATTTTTATGGTCAACTGCTTTGGACCATGCCCCACTTTGAAGTGGGTATCTACTGCACTTGACTTACAGTCAATGCAGTCAATCCTACAAATTGTAGTTAATTTGCAGTCAGTACAATCAACTAACTGTAGGTATAGTTGACTTAACTGTACTGCATTTGACTGCAATTCTAAAAAAAGTACCCAGTTATAGATATTTGTTTTATAATATTCACAAGAACCTTATAATGAACTTTTAATATGTTTTAAGTAGATTTATAGTTATATAGTTAGGTTCAGCAAATATATTTCGAATATTAATGTTATTACGGCGGATTATTCCATTGAACATATTAGATCTTTAAAAGACAGTATATTCGAAGTCGTTTTGAACTGTTTGAAGGGTTCTTCTCGATGTTCTCTGCGGCCGAAAATTAATTCAAAATAATTGTTGATGTATTTCGCTTTACTGAAGTATATCAAAAACTGAGTGTTCGTTTATTTTGAATGAGAGGATTGGAAACTGATAGAGGGATTAGTATTAATTAATTATTTTATAAACCTTCGATATATCAGAAGCTTGGTTAAGTTTAATTTTTCATAAACTTATATAATTCCATTGCGTTATAATAAAAAAAAATTTATATTTGATAGATGCGGCGTCGCATGGTCGAATCCCATTCGTTTTTCTTATATAGTAGCGGAGTTGATCGAGTTTTTGAGTCCATTATTGTGTGTTTTTAATATGTATTCTAGCGGGTTTGCCGGCAGTAAACAGGGAGTTAATATATAGTCGATCGAAAGCCCCTATTTACATATATTACATAACCTCGTTAACGATATTGGAAGAGGGTGGTAAAAAGGTTGTTTTAATAACTATTTGGTTTTTAAATTTTAGAAAATTGGTTCTTAGTATTTGAATGAACATAATTAGAGATATTTGGAACCCGCGTATTAAAAGTATAGTTAAGAGGATTTTGTATTTAAAACTACTATTTTGAATTGATCGAATTTTAATAATGGCCCTAGTATTATTGGTAAAGATAAAGTTGAAAACGCGTTTTAGGCGGTGTATAGAAAATTTTACTTTGTTGTTAAAGTGTATATTTATTATAATAGTCTAGTTATACAGAGTACGTTGTCTAAGTATATCATCTAAGATTGGTTTCGCCTGGTCATAAATTAGGTTAAAGCTTTTACTGATAATACTTTAAGATTTGGGTGTTGAACTGAAGATTTCCGTTGATCTCTAATCAGTAAATGAATTCGGATACACGTTTATCATGTCGATTTTGTTTATATATAATTACCATGAGTGTTTTTCCAAATTGGTTCAAGATTATGTAATGGTAAGGGAAGCAACTTCTCGAAAGTAAGAGAATATTTTGAACTCAGTGGTCAAACGTAGTTCAGATCAACCCTCCCACGTAGGTGCGGGTCTCCATTAATTTTGAATAGGTGAAATTATATTGTATAATCTGTGTAATTACGTCGAGCCTTAATTATTGATTTTTCATACGCACCAAGGTTTTTGTATATAAATAATATCAACGACTTTACCTCCGTAACCTTAATGTAATACTTAATATATGATAGTCTTTTTTACCTATATTTACCTAGGTAATTAATTACAAGGCTCGTATTTGTTTTTGGCTTTTCATAAAGCCTCATAGCGTTATGTGTGCTTGGTTTACGATTTTCTATATTTATGAAACGTTAGTGTTAGTTAAATCAAAATAAATGTTAGTATTCCAGTTTGTTGAGTTACTTTATTACTCGGGATCCGTTGTGTTTTTTTGGTTTGAACAAATAATAAGAACGAGAGGAAATTTGAATTCTGATATAAAAGTGGGTAGTGTTAACGTTAAAATGACTTTATTATGGAATGTTTTAGTTACAACAACCAAAAAGTTTTGGGTCCTAGTCATAAAAGACTTCAAGGATTTTGAATTAGATTTTTAACTCTGGAAAACGTTTATTCTACCGTGTTAAATTTAAGTCCAATATTAGATCTACCCGTCAGTTGGGTATCAGCTTTTTCTAATAAAGCGGGTCCCTCATATACGTCGGGCATGCCAAGATTTATAGTAGGAGGACGTGAACTCCGACGTCAAAATTACATATGCTCGCCTTTTCCTGGACGGTAATAGTCTTATCCGCCACGCACGTGGCTAGATCCAGAAAATGGTGGTTACGTGATAAAGGCAAATTTTTATCAGGGGTTATATAACCTAAAAGTTGAAAAAATAGAACAGAGATTTAGGTGGTATCATGTTTTTATTAGTAAATTATTAACTTATATTAGTGCAGTGAGTCTGGGGTCTTAGAACCCTGTTTTTTTAGACGAACATTCGACTTATCGAGACTAGTCCTAATAGTATTTTAGAAAAAATATTCACTGTTATTTTCGTATTTTAACGAATCCTTTTACGGTTTTTGATCAGTTATAACTGACGTCGCAAAACAAATATAAACATTTTACTTAACCATTTAAAAGTTGCTGGAAAATTGACGAAAACTTCAAAAAATAGGTTATAATAGTCATAATATCAAGTCTCCGACTTATAAGGCTTTAGTATATTATCTCTTTCAGAAACCGTATAGTTAAGATACCAAATTGTGTGTATGTAAAGTAAATTAATATAGTATTATAAGTATTTTCTATTTTGAGACTAGATCCGTTAACGTTGATTTATCACTTTTGATCATTCGTTATTGTTGAAACGGCGAATAAATTGAACAAGTTCAAAGATAGAAACGATCGAGATTGATAAACCTATACAAACGTTTCACTCGTATATTAATAATTAAGTGTCAATCTCTACTATTTTAGTTTAACTTGTAATTTGTTTCATTACTTTCGTAATTTTGATCGGAAACATTTGAAAAAAGTATCAATTACTCCAAATAATCCTTTTACAGCGTAGTAATATTAGAACTAATAATTGCCAACGGATGTTCCTTAGAATAAATTAAATTATACTTGTATCGGTTTTTCGTAAAGGATTTTTTTTTTTTTGGATGATAATGTTGGAGAAAAATACTACAAATCTTATAGCGTTTTTTTTTTTCACTGGTTCAATAACAAACAGATTTATTTTTACGTGTTTAATCGGGGCGTATTAAAGGAAAAATTCATCAACAGTATGTTTAGGGTTTGAGAAAACTCTGATAAAAAGAGCTAGAATCGATTTTTCTGTTGCCCTCTGAATAATAATATATTGTACTAGGTATCATTTTTCATAAATACGGGTGGAGCTCTGTTCTTCCCTTGTATAAAACCAGTTTTTTACGAAATTAAACACATTAGCGTCTTGTTACGACTTATTACGATAACTTACGTAGATTGTCGAATCAGTAGGTTAAAAGGTTACATATTACTATTCGCTGGGAGGTCTGTAAGGTCGGTGTTGTTAAATAATTAAGGGCGATAGGGAAGGGTGTGCAAAAGGCCCTTCGAAGGGTTTTTTCAACTTGGTCGATTTTTGTAAGAAAAGAAGGGGGCGTAGGCCTAGGCCTGAATTTATTTGCTTGCATCCTCGAGATTTCGTTTACATAGTAGTCGGTAACATACACCACGATAAGTAACGCTAACGCGCGTTAATGACTTAATTCAGGTCTATCAAAACGTATAACTAAGGCGTTAATAATCTATTTATAGTCCTAGTATATAGAATTTCGAACTTTCAAGTCTTGCTTTTACGCGTTAAAAGCCTTGTGAAAGTTTTCGAGGCTAAAACGTTAGAATGGGTAAACAGCTACGTCCTTCTACACCGGAGGTGATCCAGTTGATTCGCGCTTCTGCTATAGCCCTTATTCTTTCTACAAAGGTCGGGTATTCTTAATAGGTGTGCCGAGGGCGCGCGACGTCAATTTGGCCCCTCTGGTGTTATATATGGTGGGATCCATTGAAGAGTTTTTCGATGATGTTAAGAAATCATATATAATTCTGGTGATAGCACTAGCAATTGTGGAGTTTTCTCATGAATGTTCCGGGAAGGATGTAGACATTTCAATTACTCAACCGTCAATAAGCTATACAAAAATCCTTAAATCTGAGAATTACGAAGATAAAAAATACTTAGTATTGGGAACTATAGAAAAACTATACAACTTTTACCAAACTTAAGTTTAAAAGCCCAAAAATATTTCAATTCACTTCAATTACAATAAGTACTACAATTGTTTGATATTTGCTAACGTTTTCTACCTGGATAACAAACAATTTTTTATATTATACACAAAAACCTGTCTTTAACAATGGTAGGATTTTTAAATCGATATTGGCGAAATATATTTTTGAAAGCGTTAAGGTTTGTATTGATTAATCAATATCTAGAACCGTCAAGTATCGTGATCAATAATACTAATATGAACAATATGGTAATATAGTTCCCCGTCAATAATAAAATAATAGTAATTCAATATAAATAAATGCTCATTAAAATCTACTAAAACATCGGAAAGGTTAAAGAAGTATATTAATTATTTGGAAAGAAGTATAAAAGTTTTGGATTGAAAATTCGAAGACTTACGGAACAAGAGGCACGCCTTGAAATGGCTTTAAAAACAATATAGGCCATCATAACGTAATATCGACTTTATGGGTTTTCAATGCATATCTTTACGTGATGAGTAAATATTTCTGAAAAACAACATTTTAAAAAGGAATATATTTTAAATAAAGCTTCGATAGAATTACTAAAAAAATGAGCAAAACTTTCATTCAATAATACACTCATCACCTGAAATAGTTCATAGACGATTAACATACAAAATTTACTATTACAAAGTGAAGTCCTCGTTTAATGTAATCCAGACAAATAAGATAGCTCATTCAAAATCTTCAGTATCTACAACTGAAAAGTATTTTTTGAACCTACTGAGAGTCATACGATATTCCCCACAAATCAAATCCAACTTCTACGAGCTGGTGCTTGGGCTAGTCGTTACCAGTGATCCTCTTCCTGGCGGTTACCATGCTTGTACAACGTTCCCAGGCCGCTCATGAGCGTGCTCCTGCTATGTAATCAGTCACTTGAACGAGTCACTCCTTTTCACTAGCTACTTAGCAGCACTTTAGCAGGTATCTATTCTTCTCTTCTTCATCGAAGATTATAGACAGTATCTGACCGCCTTAAGCGACAGCTTTAGCACAGTCCCTTCCCACATATCGTATAATAGGACGATTACCAATAAAAATCCCAGATCAGAACGAATGAATTAACGTAACCTACCTCCGCTAGTAATTAACAAGTCCATGAAACCACGGTGACATAAGCTACAACTAAAAGAAATATTATATGACAAGATGTACATATATAAATATATAGGTTGAAAATTTTATTTAAACCTCGAAGTTTAGCATAGTGTATAAGGAATAATTGTAATCCTGATTAAGCCTTTTAAGTAAAACAATAAGATTGAGATTGAAAAACTGCTTACATGAGCAGTTATTTAATTCGTATCCAAAGGAGACTTCTACCTTAACAACTATAACTTTACGATTTTCAAATCGAAAATTCTGTATAATGGTAAAATAAAACCATAAAAACACCGTACAAAAGATCACAACTAATTGCTCAAGAATACTGTTATTAAGATATGAAATATATCGTCATATAATCTTGAGGAACTGAAAAGAAATTAATTGACGTTTAATAGTTACATTACCAGTTCGTTTGATAAGAAATAATAATAAGAAATTAAGTCTTTATAGCCGTAACATTACTCCAACACACAGGTAATCTGAAAATACTCTACAAAGAATCATATTGTTCAAGTTACCTTTAACATTCCGTAAGAAATAGCTACTGGAAACATTTAAATGATATGTTCAACTATTATAATAATTGGTTAAGATAGTGTGCATTAGTTTCTAACCTATCAATTTTACTTTTCATCTAAAATAAGTATATAGTTGTGAACTTAGAATATATACCTATTAATTCCTTGAACGAATAATAATTTCGGTGTAATAGGCCTATTTACTGACGTTATATTCTTCGTCCAAATTTCTAGCCTTATGAAAGTAAATTAACGTACAACTGAAAACTCAAATTTTGGAAATTTCAAACCGATTGAAATCTTAGCTAAAAATAAATACCTAAAATTGAAAGAAGCGATGATCCATATACTCGGTATGAACTATATCAAACATGAATATCTTAATTTTAGCTAGTTAGGTCAAAGTTCTGATTTAGGCAAAATCGACAAATTTATCGTTGCTAAAGCTTCAAAATACTTAATACAACGTGCTTGTAACAACAATATCACAAGATTATGCCAATAAAAAGCATTTTATAACTTATTAATTACTATGTAGGCCTAAAATTCAAAGAATAAAGATTATGATCACATAAAAAAACATTTGAAGTGATATATAAAAAATCGCAATATAAAAATCAAGTTAATTCCTATGAACTTCATGATAACCAATTAAATAAGTTTTACGAACTATTTTAAAACAAATACCTCTAAAGTATCGTTATGAATCGAATGTCTTATTCAACCCCCGACCGAATATATACTACATAATAAATAATTTAACATCACTGATTACTTAATTTACCTCACCATGATTAAATATAAAAAGATGACACTTAATGTACTTACTTTCTAAATTTACAGAATAATAAGTGGTATTGATTAAGGCTTATTAATATAAAAACACATAAAATTGTTACTAAATAGTGAGCGATTCCACTAATTCTGGTTGTTATCTATGCTGATATACTTAATTCATTTGATTAACTGTTCAAATTCATAACAACCAATGAAAATCGTTGCACAATTGAAGTAATACCTTTTCTCAAAAGCAAAGAAACTTAAAATATTGAAAGGTTCCAATAGATAGATAAAAACGATAATCAGTACAATGTTATAACAAAAACCATATTGAACAAAGCCTTAAAGGAATTGTAAACAATGATAAACTAATTACACGAATCAAAAACTAAATAAAACAGCTACCTAGTAGGTTTGAAACACGTAACATTGTATATAATAGGACGCAAGATACCTTAGCATGTTAGAAAAATACTAGTTGATAAACGAAAAGAAACTTACTAATTCATACGGTTAAACTATGTGTATCACAATATTGCAAGTAAAAATTAATAAAATACTTGTTTCTGTAATTTAAAATTTTAAGTAATGAAATTTGTATAGAAACAGTAGGATAAAAAGCATATAGAAACACTTACGTTACTTATTGATTATCTTATAAGACATATTGACGCCACGAAACAAAAAGCCGTCAACGATAAGGGAACATTTAAATAAGTCTAATTAAAGTTCACTGTAGTAATTAAAAATCAACACCAATAGAGTAAATAGTTTAGTTTGAGATACGGGCAAAGCAATTACCCATGGAAAGTAATGTACAAAGTAGCTAACTTTCTGCTAAACTTATAAGTAACAGAAATATACCACTTGACCTTTGCCATACTACTGTTGCCTCAACCACTATTCGAATCAACAACGTTACATCATCCAAATACCTGTCAATAAATAGATATTTTGGTACAGTAACCTATAATGTTAGGATAAAGTCAACTGCAATAGCTGTAAACAAACTATTGATATCCAATTGAATATAGAGCATGGGCCAGGTATTGACTTGTAAATATTAACATATAAACCGGACAGAAGTCTAAACAACTGAAATCCTATATCCACTACGTTACTCTGCAATACGATCCGTTACTTCAACCACGATTCGAATCGACAACGAATTATAACGTCCAAAAACCTGACAACATTAAGCAATTATTTATAATAAATAAAACTATTGGTAGGTCTTTATCGTGACAACTTAGTTGATCAAATAGGGGTCTAACTAACAGGTGTATTGCAATCAAAGTAGTGGTGTGTTACTTCTAAGTTTAGTAAACCGCTAGCCAGTCGGCGCACTAATCTGAATAGTAATCTGCGTGGCCCGTGCCCCATAATGAATTGGTTACTTGACTTGTAGTAAATACAGTTAACTTAAAGTGAGTACAGTAAACTTGCAGTTGGTATAATTGACTTAGCTGTATTGTAATTAACTGCTGTTTTAATATTTGCGACTTTTTGTTTTGTGTGTTCGCGCTAGTATGGTCAACCACCAATTAAATGTTACTGTTGAACTAATTTCTTTTTCTATCAGTTTTGCTTTCATTATTTTAGCGTATTTTTTATCTAAATTTCATTTCTATTGAAGTCTTCCACCTTGTATTTCTTTTCATTAATTTTCTCTATTACCATATACAATTCTTAGTTACTCATCTTGTATCTTTTTCCAACAGGTTTTGGTATGCTTCTTTTATAAACTATTATCCTAGCAATTATTTAGTTTTCTAGTGAGCCTTTGTTTCTTTTTTTTACATAGGGGGTGTACCGGTTGATCAGAATATCCTTCACTACGTGCAGTTAAATACTTTCTTAGTATAAATATTTGAGGGTGTTCTTGGGTATAGCTTTGGTTGTAGCAGTGGAAGAGGTATTTTGTCCATTCATTTACTGGAATATATCAGTTTCACGAGCTTTGTATATCTTCCACTATGCTATTACGTTTATTATTAGATGTTTTTCATTAATGGTTTTGAGTTTGGAGAGGTACTTGTAAAGGTTTCTGAAGTTAATATGAATAATGAAAGGTAATTACAGTAGTTGTTAGAAGGGATTTCGATGTTACAAAGTTGTCGATTCGATTGGTCTGGTTGAAGTAACAGTGATATTGCATGGTCAAGTGGTGGTTGTATTGTTCTAGGTTTGGCAGACCGCTAGCCGGTTTATACAGTAATTTTTATGACCAATTTCTTGGCTAGTGCCCTAGTGTGAAGTGGGCGTATACTGTACTTAACTTATAACCTATACAATAAGCTTACCAATAATACACTCAATTTGTAGTCAGTATAGTCAACTTTAGTATAAGTAAAGTTAATCCACTACATTTCAATTACTAATATTTTAATATTAACGTCTTTCTATTTTCTACATATACACAAATGTAGTTAACCAAACTTTTCCGGTTGTAACTAAATTGCATCCTCGTTGACTGGCCACATCTCTATCAATTTCAATTGACTTTTGCACCCGAATTAACCTCAATTAGATTTAATTGCCCCACGACTTCGAGCCTCGATTTCAACAACTACTGAACACAATTCTTTCGTCACAAAATTACGTGTACTAGCTCATTATAGCTATCAACCGTTTTAACTCACGTGGGTTGAGCCATATACCATTTGAATTAACCTAGGTGGGTTAACTAGGCCACTACTACCCCTACTACTATTAGCCATATTAACCAACGTAGATTGAATTACCTTTCAATTTTACTTAACCTACATGAGTTAATCGACCCACTACTTCCTACAACTTAACCTTTTCACTAGAAAAAAATCGGTATTATCATTACCCTAATAATTTTTCAATTTACTAATATATTCTTATCCACTAACACGTAATTTGGCCTTAACAGATAGCTTGTGAACATAAATCTCGATACGTATAATCAGACCATTACCGTTCAAACACCTCTTAAGAGCATCATTTAGCGATTCTTTTGTTATAAAGTTAACAAGATTATTATTTCTATCGATCCATCGGAACTTCTCGATTTCCCTATTCTCGTAAACTTTACGAAATGCTATTACATCAATCATTAGGATATTTTCACTAGTAATTCCAAACTTTAACAAGAATTTGAACAGGCTCCTCGAATCGATGCAAATAACAACTAGAAAAAAGGAAATTTTTAATTGTTTAATAAATACGTTAAATGTAGCATAAAATATCATGTACACCTTAAAACCAACCATCATACTGTAAAAGTTGAAAACGAATATACTATATGTAATCTTTTTAAATTTAACGTACGTTCAGTAAATAAAGTTACAGATAATATGAAAATATTTATCCCGCCTAACTTCATGAAAGAAGGCTATCCAAAAGTTTATCTATAAAAATAACTTCATATTATTAACGAAAAAATCGTATGTAAAAATTATCAACTTAGTCTTCGCCAAATCTAATAGGACAATATTAATCCCTCGGTCCAAATTTCGTATTTATTATTCGAACCTCTTATTCAATCGGTCGAACTTTTCATTCGTTAAATACTATACTTATACCACAATTGATAGGTCATGAAGAAGATTCATATTAATATAGAATAGCAATATAACTTCCATAAGCGCGTTATTACAACTACCGTTACGCATTATCCACGTCAATCTTATCAATTACAACCAAATCAACACCCTAATCAATTTAACAAAAACTAGAACCTATATCAATACCAAGCATACGGATTAAATATCAGTTAAAGTCAAGTTAATTACTCTCTACCAAAGTTGTAACCGGCTTGCAATTCAAAAACTTAAAGTCCTCAATCGCCTATTGTTTTAATACCACAAAACCAAAAATTCCGACGAGAAAGTTATCGTTAATTTACATACTTTCTAAGCCTAAATCCATTTCTTACGTTACAAAGAAGTACAGTATTATATTCAAAACTTTATACTTAATTGTAACTTACAATACGACTGAAAAAATCAGAAACCAACAAACGCCTAGTTTAACCAATCCATACAATAGCTTGAAACATCGCATTACCATCCTAGAAAGATAAATAACACGCAATTCCTTTAATATTTCCAACAAAACATTCTGTTCTAAATCGGTCGCTAACTATATGTACGTTTAGGTTATATTATGCTTATTAATGGTAAACTTCCTTTCAATTTTAAACATCAAATTTACTGCTAAAGCAACCATTAAACATTAATCAATCTTTTAAACCGTTAACGACTACGGAAAAATCCAATTTTTACCTTCATTACTATATACTTAAGCGATTGGGCATAACCTTTCGTACGACCGCTCTATAATCTTACCTTTAACCTCGTATATAATCATCAACCTTAAAATTATAACATTCGGGTCTTAAAGGTTAAAATTTGTTTTTAATATGAATTATTCAACTATTCAAATTAGGAAGTTGTTAATCTTAACCTTATTATTTTCTTCAAATCCTTTAATATAAGTGTTAATAACGCCTAATACCTGGAGCTTTAACACTAAGTCTTCATTTTCCTTCGTTTTCCTACTTACCCAAACAATATTATAAATATGGTCCGGTATAAATTCCTCGTCTTTAATATTCCTCCTTTTTAGTCGTCGTTCGTGCCGGTGGCATTCCAACAACTTATTAATAACCAATAAGGAGAGATCGTATTAGCTTCTTCGTTTCATTTCGAAGTCTTAATTGTTACCTGCTCGAATACAGAGTTTAACCTAGGCAATATAAAATATTACGGGACTATTAATAATTTCAACAAGTGCTCTAAAATCAGTAATATCTAAAATCTTTTATAAGTCATAGAATTTACCTAGCTCCTGCCATACAAGACTTCACTTCACCATAGTAAAGAACGCATATCAATTATCTCAAATCTATTTTCAGTATTAAGGACATTAATAACTTAACATCTCTATAGATATTTTCATACCTTACCGTAAACCACAGCTCTCTTTTAGGTACTTTCTAGTAGCGGAGACTCACTCGTTAAACGTAAATACGCTTCAAATATCAACAGATTTAACATCAAGCCATCAGGGCTTACAATATCGTTCAACCAATTTACCGGAATTTAAAAACGTACCTTTTCATCTGTAAAACTTCCAATCTCCAGTATAAAAATATCTTACGCTCGGCGAAGTAATACGTATACCCTTTCGACCTTTCCAATACTCCAATAGACTTCAACAGACACCTATTTGCACTTAATTGCTATTATTTTAACATTCGTTTAAAACTACGTCGCCGTAAAGTTAGTACCGGTATCGTAAACTACGACGTTAGGTAGTCCTAAATACGTATCAATTCATAATATCCTCAATATTTTCCATGCGTTCTTTGCCAACAACAACTTTGAAAACTTGGCTTCATTAAAAAAAGGTTGCGAATTCAATAACGTAAAAACCAAGATTATTATTCCGTTAAAATACGTTAAAGTAGATTTTGTAATGAAAATCCCTATCGTTTTTAAATACAAATTTGAATTTTCTAAAGGCTTGAGTAAATGTTTGGTAATAATGGTAAAGTTTCTCAACAACCTTCATAACAAAATATTCAACATTTTTATATATTCTGAACTTCAGGACTTTATGTAGCTTATCCACCATTATGTAATTAAGTCGTTGATATAGTTAACGCATTTTTTACTCTGTCAAATTTAATACCGTTATATTCGGACCTTAAAAATAAAACTATGAATACCTCCACTTATAGGAAAAAGAGAATCTTAAGTAGTTTTTAACCAGTTTATAAGTATTAACGTTGACATTGACGTAAATAATCTTTATATGCTTGAGGAAAAGAGAAAAAAAAAGTAGGGAACATGAAAATATAAAACGTAATCGAATCAACGATAATCAAAATTACCGTTATTCCTAATAACAAAAGTTGTTCGCTTAAGCCGAAGCCAACTTTAACCTTAGTAAAATTTTAGCGATTAATATCCGTAACAAAATTGTTTTCTCTACGTAATACAAAGTACTACTAATAGCCTCCTGTTAAGTACCTTATTGCCCCTATGTTTGGTATAATACCTGAAAACGTAAAATCTACGTAAAAATCGTGAAAGTTAAAAGTGTATAAGGGTTCAAGGGTTTAGTTAGGGCAGAGGTAAAGTTTTTCGCTAATTTATCAGTATAGAAAGGTATAGTTGGCTAGTTATTGGGCCGCATTAAAGATAATATCTTTATATTGCTTAATTCATTTAAAAACATCGTTACCATCAACCATTTCTTCACATTCAAAGTCTATAATATTATTGAAATAATCTAACCAAAAGACAATAGTATACTAAATATAGCATATTACTTGGTGATTATTACGCTCGGCTGAAGGATAACGAGTCAACCAATAACTGAATTAACTATATATCTAATATATCTTACCATTATTACGACGATAATTCTTATTTTAACTGGTCCGCTTAAGTCGTGCTCTCGTTAACCTCAGTGTGGTTATAATTTATAGTCCGAAGCTATTAGAACAGATTTCAAGCGTTAACGTCGCCTATATTTGATATCAACATAATATACCAATATATAGTCTTCTTTATCCACATCCCGGAAATCATCAATTTGAGTGTATATACCAAACGAGTTTAATATACATGCTATTACAATCGCGAATGAAAAACTCAATTAGCTAAGAAAACCCTTAAAGGTAGCATCCGTACGTTATAAAACGTATTTAAACTTGTTAACACCCGTAACAGATGCTTGTACCTGCTCGTAAAACGTAACTTCACCAACGTAAACCTTCCACATAGATTACTAATACACTATCAATTTATTAAACCTTTAATTTGGGATATCCATCGGTATTTTGTCCTCTTTCTTTGCTATTATTGTTGTCTATCTCGAAATAGCCTAATCTGTATAATATTACGCAAAGTGAATATTGTACTCGAAATAGCTGTTTATACTATCGTAAATATCTCGAAAGATTTTAACCCGCATTAGAAAAGTGAGGTAATAATCTATGGTATGCCCTATGAGAATTCTAGGGAATAGTAAGTGAAAACCAAAAGTAAAAACTTGCATCTACTTACCAATGTTCAAAAAGGGTATCATCTTCATATCAAGGAGGTTATAAAGCTTTCCGTTATACTTCTCTACGTTATTCCAAATCTTGGCGAAGTTTATGAAAAACGTATAGTTAATGTTAACCATTTCGACAGGTTTGAGAAGAAAGTCTCGATAATTGTCCCACTTGTCGATAATGTTTCTTGATGCTTCCGAATCGCAGTGGTAAAGGTAATTACCAGTTGCCTAACCCGAAAGTTAAAGTCCTGTAATAGGATTTGTAATGGGATTACGCGTGTAGGTATTCTTATCGTTGAAAGCTTCGCCTTGAAAAACTTGGCGATTCTAACCGAAAAGCTAAGGAGAAATAGGGATTTGGCTGTAGCAGGGGTTTCAAAGGGCTTGAAAATCTTATTCAATGAACCGTATAATGCCGACGTCAATACCTCTTACCGCGTTAACAGCCGCTGCTTCACCCACTCTACCGCCGCTAAAAACGTACTCTGTGATGTCACGTAAAGGTGCTAAACAACTGAGAAAATCAATAAGTTCCTCATCATCGGAATATAAAAAAACTTCACTCAACCAAAAATTAATATAAAGGCTCCTAAAAGGTATATAAAGGTGTTAAGATTCTTCCATACTCTTTCCCTTAGGGTGTAGGTCTTAAGAGTATTCTTCAAGTTAAACCAACTCGAATTCTTTTTTACCAGCCTGATAAAACTCTTTTCTGACACCTATTTCCCTCGTCGTTTAAGTTCTACCTTTAACTTAGACTTGATACCTTTCTAAATGTTTTTCCACATGTTAATAATCCAATCATTAAAAAATTCACGATACTTGCAGAAAGCATAGTCGCTATAGTTATAATTTACGCCGCTATTTTATTCGACAATAAAATAATCGATGAAGTTAACTAAGTGCTTTTCGGTTAAGTCTTCATTGACATCCAACCCCCAATAGCCTTAATCGTATTATTCTGAAAAGAAGAATCGGACATTTTTAATTCCTTTACATAAATTTTAGGTAAAAACCATCTTGGTGTTTTAGCTTGCGTAAAACTTGATAAGCGAGGGATTTACTGATTCCGGGGTAAAGGGATTTGGTAATTTAACGTGAAATCGCGTGACGTGGCTTTCATAACGCGACTTATTCATTTTCGTTATTTTCGTTTGGGGTAGCTATCTCAACAAATAAATTAGGGTTATGAAAAAGAAAAAAGTAAAGTAGGCTAAAAGGTTTAATGTCAAGGGTAAAGTCGGAAGTGATTTTTAATTACTAGTAGAGCTTAAAGGTTAAAACTTATAATTCGTGAAATCTTTTGCTTTTCAAAATGATAATACCCACAATAGTACTAACTTAATCGTTTTCCAATTTGTTAGTTAAAAACTTTTGGCGGTTAATCTTAACGTTTTTCTTCAAAAAGAATTTAGTAAAGAATTCTTAGTGTTTTCAAAAGCGATACCGTCTCTACCTTTAAACTTTCGTAAAGACTAGCTTGTATTAATTATAAATTCATCATACTAATTTTAAGCCTGTTGTAATTTAATATATAATTAAATTTGAGACACATGCCACACCATTACCCATACAATATATCCTTCCCAACATATCCTTAGGCATTCCCAACATTTATCAATGTTAATACCAGATCTGTATAAGATTCATTAAAATCATTGAAAGATTTTACCAATAGCTTTTACTATAGCCGCTATCAAAAAACCCAAATTGATTGCATGCGCCATTAATGCACCAACAAGAGAGGTCCGATCTTTGCAAAAATACCAATGGCCCTAGCAAAAACATTAGGTAACTAAGTCGTTACTTGCGAAAAAAGATGCCCCTACCAATCGATTTTCACGTTTTAATGTTAAAGCCTTTTAAAAGGCCTTTAACACATCAAGGGGTAACCTTAAGATACTCGAATTCATACAACGAGTTTTTTGAATAAGTTATTTACGTTTTTGTATCTCGTTTCTACAAGTTTATTCATACCGAATATTACCTTTTAACGATACATATTGTAACTTATGCGTTAAAAGACATCGCTGGCGGAGGCCCCGCTCCTTACACAGGGTACGGTCTAATAGTTTTCGTTTTTCCTACTAAATCTTACCTTTTGAGAAAACCTCATAAAGGGCTTTCTCCGTTACACCAGTTTCCCTCATATAGTTAATATAGGGCGTTATATTGATTATTGTGGTTAACCGGATGGGTGGCAGATTATTCTAACTCGAAGAACCGCCTCGCGACCTACACCAGTGCCAAAATATGCCACATTCATGAACCACCCGAAATACTTTTTTAGGCGAATTATACTTTGGAAGGCAGAGCAAAAATCGAATTTATAGGTCTTATTTCAAGTTTTGAAAAGCTTTAAGCGTGAAGTCAAAATATATACACTTATTTATACTTTCGTTAAAATTTTATAATTGAACTTACCGGTTATTAGGTTAATGAAAACTAATTTTACAGGGTTCATCATTCGTTGTAACAACTTTATTATTAAAAGTAGACTCTGCTTTCAAGATACGATACCAACGTTTTTCTATCTTTTTAAAGGAACCTCCATCACGTTACATCAGTATCAATATATTTACGTAGTTGAGAGGTTTTAAAGTAAACCATTTGGTTTTCATTTTTAATAATTCCCGATCAAGGTTTCAAGGTAAGAAAAACCCGAAATTGTCATATAGTATATATTTATAATAGTAGACATCCATCCGTTAATAAATGGACTAAATGTTTATAAAGTTATAACGACTTGAGTTGTATTCTTTTCAATTTGAATTTTTTTTCTTTTTTTGGTCGTGAGAGAAAGTATACGAGAGCGATTGACAAACAATATAGGTTTTTATTCCATAACCGGATCTGTTTACAGTAATACATAAACTTATAATACGTTGATACGATTTAATACTTTAATAACTCGGTTCTGGTAAGATATTACGTTTTAAATTTTTGTAAATAGGTATCTTAGTAATTCAATTGTTATGAGTTTTTCTTTGATGTATACGTAGATTACTATTGGGATTTGATACTAAAATGAGAATGGTATATTCGGCTTTTCGAAACGCTGATTCAAAAAGATATGTATTATTAGAAAACACTGGTATAACGTAGAAGTAAGAACGGAAACCTTAACCAAAAGTATAACTATAACCATTCCTATTACGATAAATATTCTCCCGGCTATTTTCGGCCGGGAGACCTAGCCTTTTTACATTAATATTCGGAAATTATTCGGTACCAAAAACACGGAATGATTTATATACCTTACTCGCGCTCCTGAGCCTCCGCTTTTACAACTTTACCCGTAGCTTCTATTACTCTGTTCTTTATATCTTCTCTGAAGCCGGTTACGGAAAAGTGTGCAAAAGATATACCGAAAACGCCGGCTTCTAAATAAATAACCCCTAGGGGTTTATTAGCACGACGGTTATTACTGAGGACCATGTTTCTATTAAAAAGAACTTTCATGAAGTGATCATTTCGACGAAAATAGACGATATTTACACAATGGACCGCTATATCCGAGGTATCGTATTGAATAAAACCATTTCGGTTGTTAAATCTCGTAAATTGAGCCTAAAATCCATCAAATTTACAAAAATGAACTTTAAACCATTTAAAATTTGCTAGGGTAGGGCTTGAAACTTTACCACTCTCTTTATGATGGTTTTTGCATGCGAAATTATTCTAATAATCAAGGTGGTTACATTTATATTCAATAAAACTTTATAATTTAATGTTTTATTTCAAAAGTGAGTTTTTGTAAATTATATTCATTCGAGAAACACAACGAATTCAAACCCCATCATTTACGCCAGCTCGATTACTAATAACTCGTTAAGATGTTTAATATGTTTGAATTAAGACAAATAATGTGAATAGGCGTTTCTAAATACCGATACTAAATACATAGTTTACAACTACATGAGTAAATATAAGGGAAACAGTAATAGTATATTTGAAAAATTCAGTTGGTTGTGCTGTGGAAAACATCGACTTTATTTCCGTATAGAAGCTTTGATACGGTAAAATGGATAACGGACCGGAATTTACGTAACGGCATCCGAATTACGCCCTTTTTTCCACCGTTCGAAATTAGAGTGAAAATGTTCCGACTTGAAAGTCACAATACGAGTTTCTTTTAGCCACAAAGCCTCGTTTGGGATTTACTTTACGTTAGAAATGAGGCTTTTAAAAACGTAATATAAATTATACTAAATTTTAAAAATTGTTTTTTGTAGTTATGTGTTAAGGAAATAAAAATCTTAAACGTTTATACAGATTAGTTTAAAAATAATATATCAATGGAAAATTGTAATTGGTTATGAAGTTTTCGAGTATCGTTTGCGAGGACTTTAATTTAGTGTATCATTGGTTGAAACCAAGGTTAAATAACGCACTGGGGGGGGGGGGGTGGTTAACCTTAGGTAGATGGTCCTTAGTAATCGATATGAATTTTAATAAAGATGTAAAAGTCTTTACGCACCGTGTAACATATGTTCTATACCTTATTTTTTACAATATTACTGGGGTTACTACGGTGGTATATGTTAGTTTTCTACCGGTTAGAACTATAAACTGTCATTAACTGTTTTTTTTCAATTTGTGAGAATGATACGATCCCGTTTGCCCGCGTTAGGGTACCAGAAATTAGCGTGGTAAGTTATGATAACGTGGTCGTTCTTGAGATAGTCTTTATATTACCTGCGGTCGAGATTGAGGACGTAAGTTCTGCTTATATGTGGGAGGGCATTTTCGTGTCATTGTGTGTTAACGTCTTACACGTGATTATAAAATTTTCTACGGCTTATATAAAGTTTGCTAAATGGTGAATACCTGAACTCGGTTGACTTTGTTTTTATATAAGGAAGACGAATATGATTTTTTTGCAGTGAGTTGAGTCCTCTGAACGCAAAAAATATTTTACGGGGTATAATAGGCCCACATTAGATTATAAAATATTAAATTAGCTTAGGTTATTAACTTTGCAAATGTTTAGAGAATTATGAGCTAGTATAAATCCCCCTTTCTTTTCATGAATTTACCATACGAAGGTAACAGGTACTTGGTCTTCGAAACCTTTGAATAAACCTAAGTTTCACAAGAAGGTATTTTTAATAAATTCGCTGTCAACCACGATATGGTGAATAAATTTTTCGATGAATAGGTATATAGTAAGTGTATCATTTTATAGGTTGTTGATATTTCCGTAGTTGTGACTTCTCGTAGTATTATAGTTGTGTAGAGCACGTTGGCTGGGTACTATGATATACAGATTCATTTATTAAAAGCGTATGAAAGTTAAATTTCAAAGCCTTTCCGCGTCTTTTTCGATCAATTTCTGTTTATAAGTTTTTTATCAAGCCCAAAAATGATTTGAGGAATATATAATATCAAAGTTGAGCAATCTAAACTAATTTGGTCTTTATATGTTGAAGTCTATTGTTTGAATTCTTGCCTGCTTGAAATATTCAAAATATTTATTAACCCTTAAAATATTGTAAACGATGTTAAACCATAGCATAATTCGCTATATAAACGATGGAGATTCGCTTCAACGATTTGTTATAATTCTCGTAACATCCCTTCTTTATAATATAAAATCCGCTTTAATTGAGAGCAGGGTCATATCAACTTTCACTCAGAATATATACGGAGATTTTAATACCCTCCTTTATAATAACAAAATATAAAAATACAGCGTAAAAATTTGAATCGATATTTAATTACGTTGATAGAATAATATATCTACTAATAAGCCAAAAAGGGTACGATATTAAAAGGAAATGACAGTGTTTTCAAACTTTTCAAATAAATCCTGATAAAAGTTTTTATAAAGAAATAAGGGGTCGATTAACTAAATTGTATAAACTTTCAGTGTTTTAAATTTATTCTCAAAATTATCCGTTATCTTATGCCTCTTATTTCTAAAATATTGGTAAACATAGTTTTTGAATTCTACGAGTCCCTGAAATTCATGCTTTTATTGAGTTATATAAATCATATAGTAAGAAAAATTAAAGAGTAATAATCTTTTTTAATATGGGGTTTTCGTTGTATAAACAACTCGAAATATTGTTAGAAATTCATGAGCTATGAGTTAACTTTGAAATACATATTACAACCTTCGTAAATTTCCTTTTCTATTTTATCATTTCTCTTATTTGATCAATATGTTAATTTGATTTGACCATAATTTTTATAGTGGTCCTGCAAAGACCAGACTGGCATCCAATGTTTTCAAAATCACTGGAACTCCATTTCATATTGTTGAATGTGAATTTAATGTATCAAGGATTCAAAACTTAAATATTATCATGAAAGTTGGAGTTTTGATACATCTAATACCGGAAAAGATAGTAGTTCAGCAATAAAAATCTGCATGAATAGTAGAAAAAAGTTTGTATAATTTTAAATATAATTCATTATTACGGATGATTCATTACAAATCTACCGCTTTTCATAGTCTTTCTAATTCTGGTTATATATATAAGTATCGTTTTTACCAAGAACTTGGTAAAGATGTTATTATTGAGAAATATCAAAGTTTATGGCTTCTTCAAATAATTTCAATATGATAGAGTCCATGATGCCAAAACTTTGTTCAAACTCCTTCCTTTGAAAAGACTTTTATGTGACACTTATTCCAAAAACACTGGTACAATTATTGATATTATCGTTTCTTTAATCTTAAATTCTATCACTCCTTGACTAGAACCAAAACATTCATACTCATGTAGCTTTAATACTTATAATTTATTAGAAGTTCAGAACGCAAAGTCAGGAAAAATATAAACCATGTTTAAATTTTCGTCGAGTATAAAAATCTCAAGCGTTTTATTCAAATTGAATGATTTTATTAATCATACATAATTTAGTTTTAATGGTCTTTCTAGTTTTTTTTTACCTTCTTGATAATCTAATTATGAATCATGAATAACTAAATACTTTTTATAGTTGGATTAATAAATCCCAAGGAAACTTTTTACCCAACATCCAATAGGTTATGCAATATAGCTTTTGATTATAGAATAACTAATCCATTTATCTTTTAATGGTTTTTCTAAATACTTGCTAATTTTAATTAGTTTTTTTTAGTAAGTTACAAGGAATTCATGAATGATGATTTTAAAAACAACTATAATATAAATATCATTCAAATAGTAATTATCTTTATTCTAACTATGTGATATATACTGCTAATAGCTAATTTTAGTTGATATCCGCGTGAAACCTAAATATGTTATAACACTTATAATGAAATATACCGTAAATAACAATAATATATTCTATTCTTATAATCATCTTATTGATTATCATTTTGAAACGGGTTATAACTATTTCAACCACATTATCCACAAGTTTTTCGTTTCTAGTTTCCTTGATAATAATATTACAACTTTTGGAATAGCCATAATTTTCAGTACATTTGAGTCAATTATAATGACTGTAAATGAACTGTGGGAACCGCAAGTTAATTACAGTAGAGTACTCAATTCAATGTTAGCTTAGACCATACAGTTGCATATATAGATTAGTATGCAGACATCAATTAACATTTTATAACAAAGGTATAAACCAGTTGTTTTTCACGTTATTTAAGCTATCCTCAAACTTGGTTGGGGTTATGAAGTTCAAAAAACAGGAAATATATGAAAATTGAGAAGAGTTTTAATAAAAGATGGTAAATTAATATGCTATAATTGTAAAAATTACGTCATTATCTGTTGTACAACAGTTGGAATATAACTACAAGTATCAAAAAATTAATGAGTATTGAATTAAATTCGTGTCTTTATCTATAAAGTTTGTAGTTTTTTCTTGATATATGATCCAAGTCATTATTTATATCATGATATAATCAAAATGTTGTAATTCAAGATGAGTTTTGCTTTTAAACAAAACCTTTCTATTTAAATTGTTTTCGTCAAATTCATGTATTCAATTTTTCAATTCCTTTGTTAGAAACCTTATTAAATCCATGATTAGTCTATTATTCGATACAAAGACATGTGAAACGGTAAATTATGTGTATAAGTGATAAAAACTTAGAGACTTGAAATAATATACATTAATTTAATATTATAACAAGTTTTAACAAACGTATTATAGTTGATTTTTAATACGCCCTTTAAAAACAGTAATCGTGTCTTTAAAGTTGGCAGAAATAACTTTGGAAACGCAAGTGTGGAATATTGTATTGTTTATCTGTTACTTGTTTTTTTAAAAGAATAAAGTAAAAAGATCGGAGTATTTGAAAATAATTATAGGCATTTTTAGCCCGTTTTTCGTTAAAAGTTTGTATAATGTACAATTTATTAGTTGTTAGTGACAATTGAATGTAGTTACTGTCTGTTAAAACAGGTAGTACATAGTCATAGATTTGAATTTGAATAGAAAAACATAAAAATAGATTTAAGATATATGAATGATGACAGTAATGATGGCGAGCTACTTAACAGATGAATCAAAAAAATGATTTATCGCAATATTAAAGTCAATATATGTAAATATATTCATATAAAAAGAAAATTTCAAGTTTAAGTTGTATATAGAGAAGGATCGTAGTAGTATGTTAGCAAATTAGGGTTATGATTAATTTGTATTGTATATCGTGTCAGTTAGACCCGTAATATAGGATAATGACCTTGTATTTTACTATAAAACAGGGTTATACAAACCATATTTGAAAAAAACGTGGTTATGGTTATAGTTAATTAGGTTTCAAGTTCGCTGTTTCTTTAAACTGCCTAAATGATGCGGGTATTAGTGAAATGGGTTGTAAAGAAGTCAAAAAGATTATAAAAGTTTCTAGGTTTTAAAATTAATACTATGGGTAAAAGTCAAAGAAAGTATGAAGGGACTAAGCCAGAGCTGTCGCTTAAGGCGATCGAATACTATTTATAATCCTCTATGAATAAAAGGAGGGAGAACACCCTACTAAGGAGCTGCTATAGCGCTACAAAAAAAGAGGTAGCCTAGTCACGTGATAGGTATAAGGGTATACTTAGGAGCAGCTCCAAAGCATCGTAGGAGTATGCCAACTACCTGAGCTAGATCCATAGTGACCACTAGCATAGGCACCAGCTTATAACTGAAAGGGTAAAAATGTGATTATTGTTGTTAATAATACTGATATTCTATTGCTCAGTAATAGCATAAACTTCGACAGCTAATTGCATGTACATAAGAACGATTAACATATTATATTAATTTAAAACCCTCAAAATGAGCATAAACAAGGCTAGAAACTAACTTAATTATATTGTTAGTATTTTCCGTCATATTAATAAAGATTATAAAAGGTTTGTTCTTATTTACAAAGGAAAATTTAACGTGTTGAATTAATTGGAAAAGACTGTGAAAAAGCTAAGAGTCAAACTAACAGGTTTATTAAGTAAGTGTAAAAGGTAACAATTGGTAATCATTCATTACGTATAAGTGAAAAGGTAAAATTTTTAACTAGGATAACCTGGTAAACCGCTTTCTAAGTATACCAACCTGCAAATACGTGTAACATTAAAAATATATCAAAGCGAACCTACATTTTAATTAGTAAGAACTTCTGTTTTCTCATAATCACTAGAAAGAAATACATTAATTTAAATTCGATTAAGTGTCTATAGCCGATGATAAAGAGTATCTTTAACTTACGTAACGTTGTTTAGATTTTTAGTTGTTATTTTAAACCTCAAGACACAATGTTATATAGGGCAAAAAGGTTAAGTTTATATTGCGTTGAGAGAATAGTTACCATAGTAAATAAGATTTAATAGTTGAAATATGAAAATTTCGGCTTTAATATTTACAATTGCAGGGGTTATAACCCCTAGTTTAGAAGAATTTGTAAACTGAAAGAAAGGGCGTTTTGCTTGTATGAAGAGAATGAAAACCTTTACTAATCTCACGAGTGTTATAATGATCGTAGGATTATAGGGTTCTGTTGGGATGATACGCTTTGGTCCCCTTATAAGGAACTTTCATCGGAAGGAAAGGGGCAACCAGTGTAGATTTCTTCGGTTTGGGTGCCTCCCTTGGTATGATAGGTTATTATTTAGCTATTTAAATCCCTTTCGCCATAGCTGAACTGGCTTTATATAAGTAATGAAACAAGAAACATTGTTGTCGGTAATCATAGCTGAGTCGACCATACAATAAAAGGCTTTTATATACGGATAATGAACTTTTATTGGTTTATATGTTTTTTTTGATTGGGTTGTTGAAGATGGTGTGGGAATTCACACATATCGGATTTGTAAGGTTCAAAGTGCGCGAAAGTACGGGAGTGTTGAAGTGGATGGGGTATAGTAACATGCTTCCGGTGTATAGAATTGTAGCAAAGAAAAAATGGTATCCTGATCGCGATTTGAATGAATGAACTGCTTGGTCTCAGCGTGCTGGAGTGCAAGGCCACCGTTGCGATCCTCTAATAGCAGGTTGAAAGCATTGTCGCACAAGTGAGTATTATGAACCCAGCGAAAGTGACTGAAAGGTATGCAAGCCTTGAAAATATGATCCACATGCACCTTGCAGGCGAAACAACTTGAGGCATTTGTGCTGATGCCTGACGACTAGGAAATCCTCTTGATACTGAAAGTATTGGCCGGGAGCCAGACCCGGACATATAAACAACTAGAGGGCAACAGGAAGGCTAAGGAAACTGATACTACAAATGCTGTGCAGGCAGTGCTTCTGACACTGACGAATGTGGACACGTTCCTGTTTGCAGGCCGCATGGTCACTTGACGCTCGCAGTGCGCTTGAAGAACGTCTGTTTGGAGGGTGTCTACAACCTGTTCTCATTCGTGTGCATGTACACAAAGAGACGGGAAATAAATTCCAGATTCGTTTGGCCATTACCGTCTTTGTCACACGGAAACCTCGAGCCGCTCAGACTTCTGTGCCGTTTATCATCACGCGTTAACCTATAATGAAATTTCCCTTTGTCTTTTGAAATCACTGAATCGGCTGGAGAAAAACTACATTGAAACACAAATTGGTAATAGTATTGCCCATGGCAACGTCGATTTTGATGGAGCAGGACCTTAAATGTCTACCTCTGAGCACTTCATCAAAGCAATGTTCACATCCACCCAGTCAAAAATTACCATATGACCTTCGCAAATAAAATCAACATCTCCATCCACAATTGTCAATGTCACTATCATTCGGTACCATGAGTGCTCAGCAACGGTTCGCCGCTCTTGAAGATGCGTTCCAAGAGTTGCTCCAGCGGCAGCCTGAGCAAGTTCAAAACTCTGTTTACGCAATATTGAACATTCGGAATTTCAGCGACAGCGTGTTGTATACTTCTCACGCTTTGCGCCGTCCCTACGTCTTTGTCGCCTTTGTTGCCTACCAACTGCAACAGGACACAGGTCCAGTGGATCCAATACAGTCTACGCGAGAGGTACCCCAGGAAGACCTGGATCTTGTCGCCTCACCAAAAGAATCTAGGCTTCTCTATCTCGAACTTCGTAGATTATTTTTCGTCCTCCTGACGGTTGAGGAACTGGTGGAAGATGAAGAGTTATCTTTTCTTCTGGCCCCTCCAGTAGGCGATCTGGATGATGGTCAAATCAAGCTCACGCTTGACATGGTACATCGGGACGTCTTGCAAGAGGGCGGTAATGGGGCCCTGATCCGTCTGCTTCGAACCGGAATTACGGTCGATGAGTTCGCGCCGGTGCTGAGACACCTCCAACCGGTAGAAACTATCAGTGGAGATCAATACCCTCAGGGGTTTTCATTATTCGCAAGCGTCTTCCTTTATCTCTTGGAAAAAGCCAGACCCGGTACCCTGAGCTCTATGTTGGCCAACGACGAGGACGGCCCAGACGATGCATTGAGACTCCTTTCGGCTTTATTGGAACTGTTCACCGGTGCTCCGACTAGACTGCGCGTCTATACAGCCGACCTTGATGCCACCAGACTCCGAGATCACATGCGCGGCTGGCTAGACGACTTCGGTAGTTTTGGCCAGATGTTCACATGGATTCGTGAGGATTGGGAGCGTCAACGACGTCCCGGAACAACACCACCGGCGCGTCAAGCCGCGCCTGAAACCCAATTTCTACCCGCAACGAGTCTTACAGCGAATGGACTGAGAGCCATGCGGAGCCGGAACTACGCCGTGTTCTTCAGGTGGTTCGACACCACGCCTGTCAACTTCCGTGCCCGTTTCGACCGCGACGAACTGTTCCAGCTCGACGAGCACATGGCACAAGCGGTTCAGCTCATCGACCGCATGGTGGTACGCGTCAGGCCGCCCAACTGGGTGGACGTCGACAGGCTCGTGATACAGGCACAATACGAGCGCGCCCTGGCAGAAGAGGAAGAGAGGCGAGCGCAGGCGCAAGCGGACGCGCACGCGCACGCGGACACGGCCCACGAGGGTGGCGACGCCGCCGGCCCCGGCGCTCTTTGCCAGATCTGCGGGACGCGACTCGGACCCGCGCCCGGGGAGGAGCCCGAGCAGGGCCCGCTGCCGTGCTGCCGCGCCACGGGCATCGTCGGGGCCCGGTGCTGGCTTCGGTCGCTCGACATGCGCCCCGAGGATGTCAGATGTCCGTTCTGTGGCCAGGACCCGACCGAGGATGTCCCCATGCTTCGTGGTGGCGGCAGCGGACGTCCTCCCTACAGCCCCGAGCCGCGGTCCGTGAGTGCGCTGTCCGGCACTTCGCGCGTCAGTTCGCGCTTCGGCGGGCCCGAATCTTCATCCGCGATTCCCACGCGTCCTTGGCTGGAGGGTGATGCGGAGTTCCAAGCTCGGGCTCAACTCCAGTACAGCGACAAATTCAAGGCCAGGGAAAGGAATGAAGAATGGCAGGGAGTTGTGTATTCCAACATAAACCCTCTGATTGACGGGCCCAGCCAAGACCAGCAGATGGCTTTTCTCTCCTGGTTGTCCACGGAGATTCATCCTCTGGCCGCAGTGCGACTGAGCGAAATTCTTTTTGAATGGCTGGAGGACGAGGATGGTTGGCAGGATACTTCTGCAGACGTCCAGGATATTTCTACAGACACGGATTGGGTCAACGAGTGAATGAGGCATCGAAAGAAAGTGATGCACTCAACATGGTGTGGTCAATGAGATGTTTTGATTACTATTTTTGTATTTTTCTTTTTTTACCTTTCCTTAGGTTTCAATACGCCTTTGCAAACCGGAGGTTTACGCAGCGGGCTATCCAGATGTTTTATTTACACCAAGACAGCGACCCAAGTAGAGGGAAATCACTGTTTTTGGTCTTTGTTGTGTTTTTCTAAAAAAAAGCTTCATAACGGGGGCTTAAGCGTATGAGTCCAACAGAACCCTTCGGACGCTGTCAATCCTTGCATCCATTCTTCACTTGAAGATTTCAAAAGCGGGAGATTCTAGTCTCTTGCACTGCTGAGGGCATGGGGCAATTGACCAAAAAGGCCAAAGCTCAGTGGACTAGATCTCACCAAGAGTGGTCAACTGACTGAAATGAACATTTTCAGCTTTCGTTCAACTGAGGTCCCTCATCCAATATGCATGTTTTAATGTTCGGACTTTGACTTTCAAATGTTGTATAAACAACGATTCTGACTGACGTTGAAATTGAAATCCATATCATATGCAAAAAGGAAAATCATGTTATTTCGATATAAATTCAAAAACTATTGTAACTTGATTGCGTGCCCGACTCCAATTTTCCCTTTGAAGTTAGAAGAACGAAAGCTTGTTTTAATAATTTTCATTTATATACCGAGGGAGATTGTACGGATGTTGTTGATAGGCCTTGCCAATGATAGGGCTTTGGACGTTGCAACGTTGTCGATTCGAATCGTGGTCGAAGTAACAGTAGTATTGCGTGGTTAAGTGGTGGATGTATTGTTCTAGGTTTGGCAGACCGTTAGCCGGTCTACACACTAATTTGTATGGTGGTATCAAGGGAAAAGTGAGGGATTCGGAGGGGTATTTGGGTGAGGGGCGGATTTGTATTGTTGTTTGTTATTTAAGTTCAACTAGTGCCCGCGGGTCCTCCTTTATCCTCCATACATTTTTCTGTGACCTCGGGTAACCATTTCCCTAGTGTAAGTTATACTTGGTATGAATTTCGATCCTCCATGCTACCATTTATCCCGCACTTAATGTATTCTTGAGTGCCCGAAGCAATATAAAACAAAGTGAAGTAAAACAAAAGTTGAGGTTTATATCGAAAGTTGAAGTGGGGTGATGTGGGGTAACGAAATAAAGGAATAAAGGAAACTGTTGGTAGGGCCTTAGATCGTTGCAACGTAGTCGATTCGAATCACTGTGGTCGAAGTAACTGGTACTGCGTTGATATTGTAGTAATCAGATGGTGGATGTATTGTTCTAGGTTTGGCAGACCGCTAGCCGGTCTGCACTGTAATTTGTATGGCCAACTGCTTGGCCCGTGCCCTAGAGTGAAGTGCAGTGTGTTGCATTCGACTTATACCCAATGCGGTAAGTCCGCACAAAGCAATACACTTGTAGTACGGTCAACTTTACTGTAAGTAGAGTTGACCTACTGCATTGCATGCAATACTATTCCAACACTGGCGGCTTTTTAGTTTGTACGCGTACGCCAGTGTGGCTGACCAATCTTTTCCGGTTACCGCTAAATTACCTCCTCGTCAACTGGCCAGACCCCCTGTCAATTCCAGTTGACTTCAATGCTGAGTTGTACCTAATTGCATATAAATTGACCCTGTTTGACTTCAATTGCGCCGTTGCCCCGAGATCCAAGTTTATTAATTCCCACAAAAAGTTCTTTCGCCATAGCCCTTCGCAAACCTCCACTTTCCTGGCAATCTTTCAGTTTGCCGGCACAAACCCGTTCGCCGGCACGTAACTTGTGTCATGGACTCAGGCCGTTGGCCATTGAGCCTATAGGTTACGTGACTGTGCACGTAACGGGATGGGCCTGGGCCCGGCCCGGGCGCGGACCGGATACAGGCCGGATACGGCCCGTGTACGGATAGGGTACGGTTCGTGTACGGTACGTGTAAGGGTACGTGACGGGCTGGGCATTGGCCTTGCCTAAAGGCCCTATACGTTAGGTTACGGTAACCTTTTTTAACCTTTCTCCATACCTTAATAGTAAATCTCATTTAACATTTATTTGGCTTACCATTTATAAGTCGGATTACAATATATTATTAAGGTTTTTTTTTTCGAAAAAGTATTACTTATGATAAACGAATCGATAATAAACGTTAATAATTTAACGTTGTACTTTAACGTTATGGGAAAGAATAGGTCATTAGCGAATACCTAATCTTCTTTTTTTATAAATATACTTTCGGCTCCTTCAGAGCTAATTTAGGTTGATATTTTTTGTTTGTAAAATACCGTAGGTTATATTACGTCGATTATTAAATGTTTATAATAATTAAGTCAATCGTTTTTAACTATCGACTTTACATTCGACTTTACTTAAGTCGTCGCGAAGATTTGATGATTCGAAACCGAATTAACCGCGACTTGTGTTAGGTTTTTACCAGTTTAAGGCGGACAAAAACGATATAACTAATAGTAATTTGACGGATTTGTGTTTACGTAGGCGGCGACGCATTAAACGATCGAATTTATATTAAAAGCGAATAAAACGTAAATCGGAAAAGGTCGGTACACGTTTTTTTATATATAGGGATATTATATGGCGGTGGTAAAATAGGCGGTTACGGTTTATTAGGAAGCCAGAGAATACGAGGGTAGATATAATATAAGGAAGTTTTTCAATTATATCGAAACAGCTTTCGACGACCTTTATCGCGCGAATAAAGTATTAGTCAAATTCGAAAACTTAATTATAAATAATGAAAACATGTAAATACTATTTACCATTAGGTTCGAAATACTTTTGGTTTAAATAAACAGCCTGGATTAGCCTTGAGTTATAAAATATAATTACTTACGCTTTCGCGTATCGTTATATATCCGCAATAAGTTTATTACGGCAGGTATTAACCGGATAGATTATATCATAACTCTAAAAACGTACCGCGAATTCGCCGACGAGTTAAAGTTTTTAAATTTAAAGTAATGTTTTTATCGTTAATTAGTGGAACCCATTTAAAGTTAACGGCCGAATGGTAATATAGTTATAATAAGATTTTACGCCTTTTAACCGCTTTCGTTAATGTGCCGTAATAATCGCGGCCAATCCTTTCGATACCGCGATTAATTATTTTAATAAACCCGCTTGATACGTACTTAAGATGAAAAATATAAGGTAACGTAAACAATAATAAAAAAACTTTAAATTAGATTCATTCTCAAGTGTTATATACGTTAAAGTTTACTAGGTTATTTTTAACGTAGTTACGACTTTCACTCAGTATTGTCTCTTATATAGGTATATACGACCTAAGTTAAAAAGGTAAAAAAAGGTTTTTTATTAACAGTAACGAGGAAAGCCTAATTTTTGGATATAATTTCGTTTAGAAGTTATAGAGCTTTAGTAACGACATTGTAAAATCAAATAAAAAGGGGTTTAATTTAATTAAAATACGTATTAATAAAAATTATTCCTTATTCTTATATTTTTAATAATACTTATTTTTTGGGTGTTTAAGTCGATTTTAGTTGTCATTATTATTATATTATAAACAAGACTTTGATATAACGGTTGAAATTGTACTAAATTCGGTTATTATATCCGCGAAATTTCAAAATAATATCAAATTTGGGGTAAAACAGGCGTATTACGTAAATGGTTAAGTTTTATATGAATATTAATAAATAGTCGAACCCGATATTAATATATATTATTCCTGAAATGACGCGGGATATAATTTTTGAAATACCTTAAATAGGATATTAATAGGTAGCTTTAAACGCGAGTGGAAGCCGTTTGGTAATTTAAGGTTAGGCAGGCATAATTGTCGACGTAATATCGATACACCATAAAATAAAATATATATAAGGCGTGGTAAGTTCGGTTTTCCTCAGGTTAACGTAACATTCATACCGAAATTAACGGTATTTCGCGACCTATTTAATAAGGATAAAGTTACAGCTTTACCTTTATATAAGGGAAAACTCTATTATTATATTTATATTAAACCGAATAAAAATGAATCTTCATTAAAACAACCTTAAGGACCGTTATATTCGATATGAAAGAATTAAATTTTGAAGTTTCAATGATAGGGTACGAAGTTAGTAAATAAATGTTAGGTTCAGGCAAACTTTTTATCGATGGCGACATCGATATTATCAATTTGTAAAACGGAAACGGGATAACAGTTTTATATCGATTATCGGGCGTTAAATAAAATTATAAAGTAAAACCGTTTTCCTCTACCTTGAATTAAGAAGACCTTACGTATATTATCAAAATCAATATAACTTACGAATTTCGATATTTAAGCGGTCTTTTACCGTATTCGAATAGTACTTAGATAAAAGGAATTAGCGGCGTTTTTTACGCGATTCTGGTTATTCAAGTGGCTAATTACCTCTTTTAGGTTAGCGGAAACTCCGGCGACTTTTTGACGATATATTAATTATATAATAACAGATATTTTGAATGATTTAGTTATTGCGTATTTAAATGACTTTTTTTTAAAAAAAAATATTAAGCAAAGTTATATAACGAAAGTTAGCGTGGTTTTAGGAAGTTTTCGTAATACGGGATTAAATTTGAATTTAAGAAATTGTAACTTTATAATTAAGGAGGTGAAATATTTGAGCTTTATTATAACGGTAAAAGTAGGTATCCGGGTCGACCCCAAAAAAGTCCAGGTAATCCGCGAGTAGGAGTTATTACGTATAATCCGAAAAATTCGAAGTTTTTTAGGTTTTACCAACTTTTACCATAATTTTATTAAAAATTCCTTTAAGTTAACGGATTATTTCGTTCGTCTAATGAAATAAGGTATTCGTTAAATTTAAACGGAGCGAAAGGAACGAATATTTTAAATTTTAAAAGCCATTTTTATTTTAGCCACAATTTTGATATATTAGGATCCAGATCGGTTAATAGTAGTGAAAACCAACTTTTAGGAAACGGCGTTAAAAAGGTATTTATCATAACAGAATAAGGATGATATTTTAAAATTAATATCTTATTACTTTGTACAATTAACGGATATGAAACGTAAATATACTATTTACGATAAAGAACTTTTCGCGGTGGTATTCTATTTAAAAGCGTATTTTTCAAGTTATACAATGTACGTATACTATGTACGATTTTAACGGATTATAAAAGATTAGAGTAATTTTTTTATTGCGATTGATTTCGGAATGTTAGGTTAAATGGGTTGTGGTTCTTCCTCTTTTTTAATAGCACATCAAGTATAGGCCCGGAACTTGGGGCGCCCGGCCGGATACGTTAACCCGTAATTTATAAAATAAACCCGAGGTAAAAAAACATTATATATGGGGTTTTTAATTCATTTTTATGATGATATTAACCGTGGTATTAATAAACCTATATATTAAAAGAATATAAATTACGGCGGGTAAGGTCAAGAAGTTTGATAAGAAGGAGGTTTAGTTGTTAAATTACGACGATATATATTCTAAAGGGGGGTTGGAGGCTTTCGAACGGCCGCCGAAAACGGTATCGCACTGAACTCGAACCGTACTCAGGTCGTTATCGAGAACGATGTTAAAGGATTCTAGGCAACAAATTAATACTTATGCAAGGAAAATTTGTGGATGTAAACAAAAATAAAGTTTTAATTATCAGGAATTTCAAAATATACGTGTTTGAGATATTATGACGGGATTGACCCGCAAAGGGTATGATCTTACCTTAATCACTTATAATTACCAAATTGGAAACTATTGATAATAAGGTTATTATAATAAATTTACACCTCGTTTATTATTTGTTATTTAGGTAAAAACATTTTGTTTCGCATTTTTAGTAAAATTACCATTAAAAGGGGATAATCGTAAATATTCGACGTTTTTATCGAATATATACGTAATATAATAAAACGAAATCTCGTCGTACTTTACGATAAGGCTTATTTTAACTTTTCCAGATTTCCGACCGGTATTAGGCGTATATTTCGGTCGACTTTATAATTGGTTTACCCGTTATTAATAACGGCTTTGAATATTTACTGATTATTAAAAATCGCCGTTCCAAATTTATCTAGTAAAAATCCATAAGGTTTATAATTGCGGATATATACACAAAATGTTTTCGGGATATATAGTGGAGATTTTATAGGTTTTTAACTTTTATTATTAATATCCGCGATTCGAATTAGGTAAGCGTTTTTTAAATGATACTTTAATTTTTAATAAAAGTCGAATAATTTTTATTTACGTCGTATTCCCTATAAACAGATAACGGTATTCAACGGGTAAACCAAAAGATTTTAAATTACTTACGTATCGTAATCGCTTTTCTATAATACGATTAGTTTTCGTATTTACCCTTTTATTAATTTACATTCAATAATCGGAAATTAATGGTTACCAGGTTTAACGCGAATCATGTAGTAAATGAATACGAAATATTACTAATTTCGAGGGTAAATGGGGATACAGAGTCGTTAACCAGTCCCGTAAGGCGAGTTATTACGTTTTAATTTATTTACACAAGGAAACGGAATTATCTTAAGCGGTAATAGCTTAAATTCAATAATAAATGAAAACAGCAGCGAATTGTAAACAACGTTCGGCGAAGCAATATAAGGTGGGGAATTCGATAAGCCTTTCGTAAGGATTTTTTATAATTTTACCTTATTATAAACTTTCCGATATATGTCATACCCTTATATACGATAAATTTGAACGTAAAATAAGGGGACGCTAAAGTTCAAAAGCCGTTCGATATACGATATAGAAGTGTTTTTAACCTATAACAAAAGAAGCTTATTTTTATTCTTACTATTTCTGAAAATAAAAAGATTTTCTTTAACTCAAAGGGGTTATAATAGATAATGATTAATGGGGTATTAGTATATTATAGGGTAATATATTTTATGTGGTTTGTCGTCCATTTTAGGAGCGTTACCGATAATATAACCGTAGTTAAAACCGTTAAATACGTCGGTTATAAGAATAAGATAGGTAAAATGGTAAAGATGTATAGGTTTTAATAGTTAGTTAACTTATATAAAAAAAGTGGAAAAAGTTACAATTAGGTGGTTGGAAAAAAAAAGGGGAGCGATAATGTAAGAGGGAAAGGAAGAAAGTCTCAAAGATCACGTGGGGGTGTTCGTATTTATAGGGACTAGCAAATCGAATTCGGTAAGAATTATGTATTATATAAGGCGCATTACTCAATATTAAAAGTAAAAAAGTAACTTCATACGATATGTTAATAAACGCGTTATATAACACCGGCAGTAAAAAAGACACTTTATACGACGCTTTACAATATATCAACGGGTACATTATACGACGCCAACGGTAAAAAGGATGCCTTATTTAATGCGTTAACAGGTACGTTATACGGCGCCGACAGCAAAAAAGAAGCTTTATACGGCGCGTTAATGGATACGTTATACGGTGCTGGAAATATAAGGTAGATTAGCTGAAGTATTATACAATATATTAGGTGTAATGTTACCAGCTTGCGTTCGACCCGCGTATTAGGCGGGTATGGATCGCGTGTAGTATTTATTTAAAAGGGCGTTATAACCTTGATAACATCTGGTAAAAAGGAGTTATATCATAAACTTAGGATGTTAGCCATTAAGCTTATAGGCTACATAACTATATACGTAATAGGATGGGCTTAGGCCCGGCTCGGGCGCGGACCAGATACAAGCCGGATACAGCCGGTGTACGGATAAGGCACGATCCATGTACGGCACGTATAAGGGCACGTAACGGACTGGGCATTAGCTCTGCCCAAGAGCCCTGCATGTTGGGCCACGGTAGTTTCTTCTAGCCTTCCTTCGTACCTCAATAGTAAATCCCATTTAGCACCTACTTGACTTACCATCGTAGGTCGGACTATAACAACTTGAGCTTGCGAAGCGGCTACCTAAACGGTATAAAAAGGTGTGGTTAGCTAGTATTGGGCCGCGCCAAGAGCAGTATATTCGTGTTACTTGATTTGCTTGAAGGTATTGCCATCGATTGATTCGTCGCCTTCGAAGTCTATAACTTGATTCAAGTATTCCCATTTAAAAATGGTAGGCTATTAGGTGTAATATGTTGCCTTTCTATTATTACGCTCGGCGATAGGGTGTCTAGTCAACTAACAACTGGACATGTTACAAATCTAATATCTTTTTCCATTATTACGACGATAATACTTTCGGTTAACAGGTCCGCTTGAATTTTGACTTTACTGGCGTTAACGTGGCTGATACCTTTCGTTTAAGGCCGGTAGGCCAGACATTAGGCATTATAATCGCTCTTACTTACGATCGACGTAATTAACCATCGCAAGGTCCTTTTTATTTACATTAAGGAAGTTGTCGACTTTAAAGTACATATTAAGCGAGTTTGGTGTACGCGTTATTACAATGGTAAGCGAAAATTATAACTGGCTAAAAAAGCCTTTGCAGGTGGTATTTAAGTATTATAAGGCGTATTCGAATTCGTTAACGCCTTTAATTACTACTCGTACCTGTTTAAGAAGTGTGGTTTCGTTAGTATAGTCTTTCCTTATTGCTTTTTAACATATTATTAGGTTGTTAAACATCTGGTTTAGGACGTCTATTGGTGATTTCTCCTCTTTTTTCTTTGTTATTATTGTAATCTACCTCGAAGTAGCCTAATTTATATAAAATTACGCGAGGAGGATGTTGTACCCAGAATGACCCTTTATGTTATTGTAAATTTCGCAAAATATGGTAGCTTCAATGAGGAAGGTTAGGTAGTAATTACTTACTTTCCCTGTAAGAATTTCGGTAAATAATAAGTAAAAACCTAAAGATAAAACCTTTAAGTATTTTCAAATATTTCAAAAAGCCATTATCTTGGAGTCGAGGAGGTAATAAATATTTGTATCGTACTTTTGTACGTTATTTTAGATCTTAACGAAATCCGTAAGCAATTTGTAATTGATGTTAACTATTTTGACGGGTCGTAAAGAAAGGTTATGATAGTTATCTTACTAAATAATGTTTCCTGATGATTTAAGTTATATTAATTTTAAGGTACGATATTGGGGGTAATTGCTAATCGCCTGGCTCTATGAGTAAAGTCTTTTGAAAGGACTTGTGGTTGTTTTTTACGTATAGGAAAATCTAAAGGGGAAATGTTTTTAAGGGTTTTAGCGAATGAATTACCGAGGATCGATATGTACTTGAAGGTTTTAAAAGGCTTGAAAATCTTTTTTAATTAGCTGATATAAAGTGTTAATTTCAATACTTTTTCCCGCATTGACAGCCTTTACTTTACGCGCTTTACCGCCGCTAAAGGCGTACTTCGTGCTATTATGTGGTGGTGCTGGGCTGCCGAGAATATTAACAAGTTTTTTATCGCCAACACATAAAGAGGCTTGACTTAGCTGTGGGGGGTGAGGTAGAGGTTCTTTGAATTGTGTATAAGGACGTTAAAGGTTTTCAACGGCTTTGCCTTTACCTCAGAGGTCTAATACGCACTCCTTAAGTTAGGTTAGCTCAAAGAAAATCTCTACTAACCCTTTGAAAGTCTTGTCTAGTAGGTAAATTTTAAGCATATTAACCTCTGCCTTTACTTTTGTTTTAATAGTACGTTGGATCATACTTTACATATGAATACTCTAGTGGATGAAGAATTTACGAAAGTTTTAAAAGGTATGTTAGCTACGGTTAAAGTCTTCGCCAACGTCCGTGTTCAAGATTTATTGGCTAACTTGATTGGTTAGGTGTTATTTAATTAAGGTTTAGTTAGCGTTTTTAAACTAAAGGTCTTTCTTATAGTTTTTGGAAAAGATAGATTCGAGGGCTTTGATTGTTTTCTTTTTGGCAGGGTTTGTAATAGCGTCGATTTTGGTACTTACGGTGGCTATCTTATTGTTCCAGCTAGTATAGAACGTGTAGAGTATAGAGCGTATAGAGCGAGGTACTCGGTTATCTTGAGTGTAGTAACTTGGTGATTTGGTGTGAAGTCGCGTGGAAACTTTGCTGCTTGGCGACTTAGTAGCTTGGCATAAGGTCGCGTAACATGGCTTTCTTGATGCGAGTTGGTGATTCTTGGTGTTTTTTGCTTAGAACAGCGAACTTGACGACTGGCGTAATGTAGAGAGTTCAAATAGTAAAGTAAGGTAAAGGTTTAATGTGTAGAGGGTAAGGTCGAAGGTCGTTTATTGTTGGTGAGGGCGAAGGTTAAAAGTTGTGGTTGTTTGGCATAAAGACTTGATTGTTTTTCTGTAGTAGTAGCACCTATAGTAGTACTGACTTAGCCGTTTGCCAACTTGCCGAATTGAGACTTTTAGCGGTTAATCTCAACGCTTTTTAAGAAGGATTAATAAAGATTTCTTGGTGTTTTTAAGTAGCGATACCGTCACTACTCTTGGATTACTGTTCTCGACTGTCGTATTCCAAAAGTCTTCCTTATTTACTGCCATTTTTGACTGGCGTAGTGCGTAAAGGCCTTTCGCAAGAGTCTTTCCTCTACCTTAGTCCTATCCAAAGTGTAACAACCGGAAAGAAGCCTTCTCTTCTATTTAGCTTATCTGTACTTAACCTAATAAGCAATGATTAGTGTTAGTAGAGCCTTAGATCGTTGTAACATTTTTGATTCGATTGGTCTTCGAAGTAACAATAGTATTGTGTATTCAGGTGGTGGATATATTATTTTAGGTTTGGCAGACCGCTAGCTGGTCTGCATTGTAATTTGTATGGACAACTGCTTGACCCGTGCCCTAGAATGAAGTGCAGTGTGCTGTACTCAACTTGCACCCAATGCGGTAAGTCCGTACAAAGCAATACACTTACAGTGCGGTCAACTTTACTGTAAGTGAAGTTGACCTACTATATTGCATGCAATACTATTCCAATAGAAACGTAAAATAAGAGAAATAAAGAACAAATATTAAAGGAAACCTTTAAAAATATTTCATAATAATATTTCAAGTTTCCCCCCTTTTTAACCTCTAACTTTTCAACTTTAACTTCAATTTTTCAACCTTTTAACATTTAACTTTTTCCCCTCCTTTTAACCTTTGACTACCAACTTTTCAATTTTTTTGATCTTTCTTTCAACTCCCCTTTTATTTTCCAATATTTTAACTTTTGAACTTTCCTTTTTGTTATAATGAAGGTTAATACTGTTGTCCTATTTTGGTACTTTTTAATTGGCAGCGTTATTACCATTGTCATCAAAATTGTTGTTATTATGTCTCCCTACTTTTTCCATATCCTAATTCTCGTTTTTTCCCTTCGTTTGCAACGTTTTCTGCCTTCATTTTACTTCGAATATATTGTTTCATAGAATTCATGTAAAATTTCTTTTGTTTTTTTCTGGTGTTAGAGCTAACAATCCATAGCGATATAGATAAAGCAATATCGTCAACTTTCACAGCTCTGTTTATCGTAGCTTAAAGGTAAGTGCTTGAGTATTTTCAGTTTTTTTGTTTTAATTATTCACTATAAACCCTTTTAACTTTTATTACGTGTTTTCGGTGCGGATTCTTACACCCAATCGCCGACTTGAAACCCGCTATCGTTATTATTAAGGTTGGTTTTAGCTTTGATCCATTGTTTTATCTACTTATTAGTTCTCTAATGATGGATATTGTCGCGTTAGATAATTAATTCATCATAGATTGCTTCATTATTTGCTGGCGACTTGTTTAACATCGTCGCTAATTATTCTAAGTTAAAGTTTCCTACTATTACTTCAATAACGGCTTCCGAAGGTTTTATTGGCCAATCTGACATAATTTGTAACAGTGTGTATGGTAAGTTTCTTACAAGCCTATTATTAATAGTTTTTACTATATTGGCGAAATTTTAAGCTATTTATTAATTCGCTTGTATCTGCGTTCGGAAGCCTATTTTTAGCTTATTAATCAGATTAACTAACTCCTTAATCAATCTCATTAACTTAGCTGAGTATATATTTGTATTTATCATTTTCGTTCCACTTTTCATAAATAACTTTATGATCGTTAGTGCAGGAAAAGTAGTAATTGTATTACAGTAGGTCAACTTTACTTGCAGTAAAGTTGACTATACTAACTGCAAGTTAAGTGTATTGTTTTATGTGGGCCTACTCTATTGGCTAAAAATCAAATACAGTATATGCATACTTTATACTAGGGTATGGGCCAAGCAATTATCCAAACAAATTACAGTGAAAACCGGCTAGCGGTTTGCTCAACCTATAACAATACATCAACTACTTAATTATGCAATCCTACTATTACTTCGACTAATCGATCGACAAAGTTGCAACCTCTATAGCCTTACCAACATTGATTAGTTCTTATTAGGTTAATTACAGACAAGCTGGGTAAAAGAAGAAGTTACTTTATGGTTACACTTTACGTTAATAACGGCGGTTAGAGTAGAAGAAATATTCCTGTTAAGGGCCCTAATTAGTACTGCGTTAGTTTACAACGGCAAGAAAACAGAGGAGACTTTTAGATTGTTTTAATTCACAACAGCAATCTCAAAGTAAGTGATGGTATCGTTATATGAAAATACCAAGAAATATTCACGGACCTTTTTAAAAGAAAAGAGTTGAGATTGACCTCTAAAGGTCTTAAATCGATAAGTTGATAATCTTCTAAGTTAGTACGATTATAGGAATCACTATTGTAAAAACAACTAAGTCACACGCTAAATAACTATAATAAACAACATTCGTCTTTATCTTTTACATTAAACCTTTGCCTAAAATATCAAACTTTTCCCTTTACTTTACTTTTTTTATTTTCCTTACAATAATGTAACTTTTAAAATTGGTTTTCTAAGAGAAAACATAGATAATTACCAAGTTACTTTAAAAAAGGAAAGTCGAGCAACTTTACACTAAATCTCTAAGTCTACAAACCCTAAATCACTAAGTCTCTCACCTACCAAATCTCACGCCAGCTAAAACCTTAAGATTCCACCTACTCAAGAATTAATGAAGGTAATCAAAGCCTTCGAATTTTTCTTTACGAAGTATTACGATAAAAACCTTTAAGCGTAAGATTTCGATAAAGACTTAATTGAAATGCACTTAGCTTATTTCGTTGATTATTATATTGTCGACTAAGATGGAGGCAAAAATCTTGAACGTAGCGACCGCGTCTTTCGTAAATACTGTAAATGTTTTAGCAACTATACTATTAATATGTAGAAGAAGATTTAAAAGTATATTAAGTTTAAGTTAAAGTTAAAACTCGAACAACAAGGGATATGAGCCAAATAAAAATTTTAAAAGGTTAGAAAAAATTCTTTTCTAGTTAGTTTAACTTAAAGAATACTCTTAAGATCCACGCCTCAAAGGTAAATACTTTGACGACCTGTAATGCCTTTACCCGCTTCCTAGAGGACCTATTATCCAATTAAGTTAAGCTTCTTCACACGTTGACGATAAGAAACCTATGTATTTACTTGGTAGTCTAATATCCTTATTTAATAGCTCGTAGTATACTTTTAGCAACGTTGAAGTACGTAAAACAACGGTCGTCAACACGTTAAAGGGTATTAATATAGGCGTTTTTCAATTAATTAAGTAAAATTGTTAAGTTTTTCAAACCCATTTTTACGTACAAATCGTTATTTCCTTTTAACATTTCACTTCAAATCGTCAAGTCCCTCATAAAAACTTTCCACAGTAAGTAGACCTACACGCGCGAGCCCATTATAAGCTCGACTACAGGGCTTCATCCCTCGAGTTGGCCGATTGGTAATTACCTTTATCACCGCGACTCGAAAGCTTTAAGACTTGAATTATTAGGAAATACTAACGAAGACTAAGACGACTATCGCGACTTTTCTCTAAAACCTGTTAAAATGATTAAAATTAATTACAATTTTCTCATGGATTATGCCAAAATCTGGAATGACGGAGAGAATTATGGAGAAAAGCCTTATAATTTTCTTAATACTAAAAAGATGCCTTTTTTCAATATCTGTAGGTAGATGAAGGTTCTTTTTTCTGGTTATTACGTATTTTTTCCCTGTAATCCTTATAGACAATGCCAACGATTATTACCTTACCTTCCTAAAACGAGTAATAACCTTTTGCAAAATTTATGATGGTATAAAAAGCTACTTTAAGTACAATATCCACTTTGTTTAATATTATATTAGCTGGGCCACTACAAGGTACATTACGATAATAGCGAAAAACAAAAAGAGGAAATATCGATAGATGTATTAAATCAGATGTTGGATAAGTTTATATTACGCCAGTAGGAAATAGGCAAGTCGTACTGTAGAGAAGTTATATTTCGAGAGTAGGTATAGGTAGCCAGTACGGGTGTTAGCGATTTCGAATACGTTTTTTATAGGCCCGATGCTACCTATGAAGGTTTTTTTAGCTAGTTGCGTTTTTCGTTTGTAATATTGATGGTACGTGTACCAAATTCACTGGTATATACGCATAATTTAATGACTTTCGCCATGTGAATAAAGAAGATCGCGTGATGATTTACTACATCGATTGAAAATATAGTTATAGGTGTCCTTAAAGTTAAAAACCTGGTTTAATAGCTTTCAACTAGAATTTACAACTATATTTACACTAACAAGTATAAGATTTAAGCAGATCTGTTAACCGTAAAAACTATCATTGTAATAGGTGTAAGAAATGTTGGATTTGTGGTAAGTCCAGTTATTGGTTAACTCGTCTTCTTCCTTTTGAGTGTAATAATAAATAGGTGACGTACTATATCTAGTTCCCTATTATTGACGGATAGGATAATTTGCATTATACCGTAGATTTTAAGAATAGAGATATTATTCACGGCGATGATATCCTTAAAAAAATTAAGTAAAATGAAGATATTACTTTTGTCGCGGCTTGATAATTAGCCGACTACACCTTTCTGTACCCTTTAAGTGGCGAATACTCTTACCTTTTCCTTAACCAATCCCCTATCCACTTATATACTTTTAACTTTCGTGATTGTTACGTGGACCACACGTTTTGAAATATTATGCCAGATATAGGGGTAATAAGGTACTTAGCGGGAGGCTATTCTTAATACATAGAATTATAGAAAGAAAGAATTACCATTAACGAAATTAATCTTTAGGATACTGGTAAGGCTAAAGTCAGTTTCAGCTCAACCGAACAACTATATTTACTAGAGATAACGGTAGTTTAAATTGTTATTAGATCGATCAAGTTTTATATTTTAAGTCGTTTACCCGTTTTTCCCCTTGTTTAGAGGATATGAAAACGCTTGGCATTAATGTTAACGTTAATGACGATGAACTAATTAAAAACGGATAAAGATTTCCCCTCGCCCCTAAGTAAAATTAGCTATAGTTTTTTTTTAAGGTCTGAAGATAACGGTATTACACCTAATAAAGTAAGAGATACTTTAATTATACTGGAGCTTTAACTACCTTATCATTAATAAGCTATATAAAGTCTCAAAGTTCGTAGAGTATAAAGATATAAAATACTTTTTTGGAGGCTATAGAAAAGCTTTGCTATTATTGTCAACCGTATGCCTAGGTCCTCTAAAAATTTAAGTTTATACTACGAGATGATTATGGTTTTAATTATAAGGTCTTTTTTGATATATTGAACATAGATAACAAGCCCATTTTTTACATCATTTACTCCATAACTCTTTTTTACGAACTGAGGTTTTTTAAGTTCCTGTTGATAGTGAATACGTGGGAAACTCTAAAAATACTATAAATTAACATGTATTTGAGCTCACTTAACGTTGTTGTTTACTACATTAATATTAACTTTGCAGCGGCGAAGTTTTCAGCAGATGTTAAGATAATAGGTATTTAAGGAAAATAAGTGTCTTCAAAAGCTTATTGGAGTATTAAAATGGTCGAGAGGGTATAAGTATTACTTTGCCCAGCGTATGATATCTTTACACTGGAAATTGAAAGCTTTATTTATTGAAAGATACACCTTTAAATGGCGGTGGAAGGCTTGAAATACATTGTAAGCCTTAATTGCTTGGTGTTAATGTTTCCGATCATTGGAGCTTACCTACTCCTAACGAGTGAATTTTCACTATTAGCAAGTATCCAGAAAAGAGTTGTAGTTTACAGTAAGGTATTAAAGGAACTATAGAACAAATAGGCACGGCGTTAAGTTAATAATACCCTTAATACCAGAAACGGCCCTACGATATTTGACGTATTTGCTTTGTCATTAAGGAGTAAAGTTTCCATGTAACGGAAGCCATGCAAATGGGATGGCCTATGTAAGATCTTGAGTATTACCAACTGTAAAGTAATTTTTAAAACTGCTAACGGCTCCGCAACTTTTCGCATTACGGAGATCCAGCCTTATATTAAAACAACCAACGATAGGTATCTCTAAGCCAATTGATTGAGCTAATACGACCATCTTTTACTAATTATCAATAAGCTAACAGAACGCTGCCAGCGTGAACGACTACCAAAAGAGAAGAATATTATAGAGAAATATATATCAGGTTGTATTTATAATATTGTTTAGGTCATTAGGGAAGAAAGGGAAAACAAAAACTTGATATTAAATCTCCGGGTATAAGGTAATATTAAACCCTTTGTTAAACCCTTTGGGGAAAGTGACAAGGTCGAATTTAACGGCTTCCTGACTGGAAAAGTTATATAATTCGTACCTAAGAATGATTTTAACCTTTAAAACTCTAATATTACGATTTTAAAGTCGAGGATTATATAACAGATCAAAGGTAGGACTATAGGGCTGTCATGAGAAAAGTTACATTTGATCGTCTATAGATATAGTAATAAAGAAAAAGATCAAATTCCTATGTAGTCGTTAACGGTTTAGGTTATAGTTAGCGTTCGATGATTGTTTTGATAGTAAGTTTGCTAAATAAAACTAAAGGTACATCTACACTTAACAGTCGGGATATAATGTAAGTATTTACGTAGTTAGTAACCAATTTATAACGGATCTTTTTGGTGGAGTTACTATAGGAATTACGTTTTACCTACCCTCTGGAGACAATAATACGGTGTATTAAGCTATTTTACGGATTGTCTGAATAATGAATCCATTGGTTTTTAACTTACCAGCTGCATTTTATATTACGGCTAGGCACAAAATCTCTAACGTACGACCCGTATTTACTGGTAACGTAAGAAAAAGACTTCGGCTTGATAGGTAGTAGAACAAACAATACCTTTTTCGTAAGAATTACTGGCTTTATTATATCGGACCAACAAGCGATTAATAATTTTAATTTTTGAAATTACTAGCTAGTTACAACTTTGGTGAGGAGAAACCAACTTGAATATAACGAATCTTCAATCCGTATACTTGGTGTTAAACTAGCCCTAATTTTCGTGAAAAGAGCCAGACCGTTAAATTGGCTGTAAATAAAAAAATTAACGGGGTTAAGACTTAACAGTATTTGAAATAACGTACCTATGGTAATTATATCGTTACCTTATATCAACTGAAATCCTTTTACAACCTATTGATTACAGAATAATTATAAAACCTAACGAATGAATACTTTCACCGGTTGAATAAAAGGTTCAAATGGTAAATACGGAACTTGAACCAAAGAATTAATATAGTTTCGATCAACTTATCGAAGGCTAAATTGATACTTTTTACAAACGGTTTCTTTAGAAATAGAACCAACTTCTATTTACAAATCGGTTTTGTAATAACATTCGTTAATCAAAATAGGCAGGAAATTCTGTTTAGGATTAATGGCAACCTGATTTATGAAACCTTCACCAAATACAAGAAGATTGCATGAAGTATGCAGGCTTTATAGGTTTACGACATAAAAACTGATTTTAATATAAATATAACCCTGTGGAAAACCCTTAAAGGTATTAATAGGTAGATAAAAATTCCCTTTATTCTAGTAGTAATATATACCAATTTGAGAAGCTTATTTGAATGCTTATGAAAACTCGAAACTATTAGTGAAAAAATCCTGATAATTGACATAATATTACTTTTTAAAGCTTATTAAGGTATTTAAATTGAGAAGTTCCTATGGATCGATAGGAAAAATAATCCTGTCGATATTATGAAGAAGTTCTCGCTAAATAAGGCTCTTAGGAGGTTTATAAATGGCAATAGACTAACTATACGTATCAAGAGTTACGTTAACAAGTTACATGGCAAGGCTAAGTTATGTATTAACGTACAGAGATATACTGGTAAACTGAAAGACTGTCATTGCAATAGCTATGAAGACTTTTTTAATTGGTATGGTTAAGATGAAGGGTTTTATAAGCCTGTAGCAGAAAAATTGTTGATAGAAATGAGTAAAGTCGAGACTCGGGGCAGTTAGACAATGAAACATAATTATAGTTGATTTAGGTACTAAAGTAAATTAGAATTGATAAGGCTTCAGCCAGTTAATAAGGGCGTAGTTCAACGGTAACTAGAATAGTTTGATCGACTATATTAGTGAGCTCCAATAAAATAAAAACCTGCCAATATTAAAATAGTAGTAATTATGATGTAGGAGGTCAAGTTTACTTGTAGTGAAGTTAACTATAATAACTTGAAGTTAAATTTATTGTTTTTTATTAGCTTACAGTATTTGCTACAAATCAAACGTAGTATGTGCCCAATTTACGCAAGGTCACAGGCTAAGAAATTGACCATACAAATTACAGTGTAGACTGGCTAGCTGACTGCTAAACCTAGAACAATATATCCACCATCTGATCACGCAATACTACTGTTACTTCGACTAATCGAATCCACAACATTACAACGTCTAAAGCTCTACCAACAGTTGAGCTCTTAAAGTATTTTACGTTATTTGAGTAACATTCTTTAGGGTAGCCGAGAATATTAGTAATAAGATTTCTGGTCCGATGAACTCCCTCTTCTATTGGTTTATCTATAGTTTGGTAAAATAAAAATCGTAAGAAATAATATATTATAAAGTGTAGATAGGTTTCGCTACCGGCCCTTTTTAGGTTGATTTTGTCTATAATATTCATATTTAAAATGTTCCATAGTTTCAGAGCAATTACAGATATGAAATTTGGTTTAATTGGCTTAGAGATATTATATAAAACGTATGGTCTGTATATTTTGACGTATTTTTTTAGCATCAATATAACGTGTTGTTTATTATAGTATTTCCTTTAATTTGTAAAAGGTTAAGGTCACGGCGAAATCACTATACAGGTTTTACGCATACTGTAACGTTCGAAATACTTTATCCTTTTTCATGTAGATAACGTATCCTTTACCGATTTTTCGTTTTAACCATCCGTCGTTTTAAATACAGAATTATAGTACATCACTTTTTACCTTTTTTTGTGTCGGTAAATGCTCGATTATTTCCTGGCCGTTTATAAGATGATCTATAATGTCTTTATATTAGTTTGTCTCGTCTATATATTCAGTTACTATTCTTACGCTTTCTAGTTATAGTATTCATCCTAAACTTAATACTTTCATAGGCAAAATAATTCTTATTTCTCAGTCCTTTAACATCATTATTATCTAGAGTAAAAATTTTTTACTTTGTATGGTAATTTTTAATATTCAACCTTGAAAGTTCAATCGTTGGAATCTATAGTTTTTACATTTCATTAACAACTTTGATCATTTTGGTTAAGTTAACGAGATACACGATTTTGTTCAAAAATATCATAAGCGTATTAATTTATTAAGTAATTTTTTCAGAGGGTATGGTCGAACCTATTCATAATAAGACCATGTTCATACAGTTATTATAAATTATTATTGGAAAAGGCGATTTAATTACGTATAATATCGGTTTTATCAAGCATTTTACAACATCCAACTCTTTCTTATCCTTCATGGTATACCTCGTTTCAGCATCGTTCAATTTCTGGGGAAAAAATCCAGAATTATCGTGTAAGGCATCATATATTTACGATTGAATTACCAGCCAACTACCCATTTAGTTGGAAACTGACACCGCTAATTCCTTCGTTAAAAGCGTTCATTGTGCAGTAAAATTGTAGTGAATGGTCTAGAACTGAAGCGACTTTTTTCTAAATTTCTATATATATAGTAATGAAAGCCTTAGCATGCTTTCTTTTTCACTTCAAGTTTTTAGTAACCCAATTTATTTACTTCAAACCCTTTCCCATCGGGGTTATTTCCGATATTTTTCTTTCAATGAGGTCTTAAGAATTATCGTCTATAACGTTGTATCAGGTATCTACCTTACGACATATGGTATCAGGTAAAGGAACTTGTTTAACATCTTTGGTTGACTAGGATGATTTTCGGACTTTTCCTATATTTCGAATCCTCTTTTTTTTTTTTTTTTTTTTAGATAGTTGAACTTGCCCTCATCACAGTTCTAAATCGATCGAATAAATAAGGCTTCCGAATAATACAATCTTATAAAAGGTAAAATTGATCTTTCTGAATACGAAACGTGGAAAATATTAAAAGTGTAAAAAGTTAAATATTGCTTCGAATTTACGTAATAAGTAATTTGGGTCGTCAATACATACATAGAGGACTGTATTTCTGTCGGTAAAGTCTTTGCCTATTTCACGTGAAGTAAAAAATGTAGAAGGGTAATTATAAGATTGTTATATTGTAGTAAAAGATAGATAATCTAGAAGAATCATTTCAGAGAGTATACGCCACGGATAGGAGATTATAAACCTCTCATCCGGGTAGTGGCCCTTTTGTCATGCGCTCTAGAATACTCATTCCAGACTGCTCCACATATGATGCACTTTGCATCTTACAAGAGTGTAACCTGCAGCGTGACACGTTATCGTATACTCTGTAGTAGTGCACCTTACAATACAGTATACTACCACTTGGCCTATATATACTAGCTATAAGGGTATATATTAATATCTACATAGGCAATTTTTTATTTCTTCCTTATATACACATAGTCTGGTAACGATAGTTTAGTTATAGTGATTCTGTATACATAGCTCTGTAATGATAGTGTGGTTGTGGTATAACTTACAAAGGTTTAAATTAGCAGTTTCTGTAGTAATAATATAGTTACTGTACTAATTCTAAAGGTTCGAATTAGTAATTTCTGGCCGCGATAGTAATTATAGTAAGAGCTTAGTTAGTATAGTTAATTGGTGGCTATATATTTATTAATGACTCCTTTTATTGTTTCTGACAAAAGTGTAATTACGTAAGTGTTATAGGGGTAATTTCGCTAAAGTAATTACGTCATTACATGTTAGGTTAGTATAAAAAAATACGTTGTTATCGGTCTAGGTAAAACTTTTTTTTTCATTAAAGGCGCGTAATTGAAGTTAATATAAATCCTTATTTCAACTTAACCTCTGTTTAAATCAATTAAAACAAACCGCTTTAATAGGTAGGTTACTTAACTAATACCTATACGCTAACCTTTCCCTTAAACAGATACCGCGTAAAAATAAGACCGCCAGACGCCGTTTGACGCGGGAGCACCGCTACACCGTTGCCGCCGCCGCTGCCGTAGCTGTCACTACCACTATCGCTAACAGCTCGCCCTTATCGAGCATTATTTTATTCATAGCTTCCACCCCCGCCGCTGCCATCACCCCTCTAGCCCCGCCGTCCCCCGCTGCCACCGCTTCCCCCCCCTTTCCCCTCTCTCCCTCCCCCTTTCCAAGCTCCTAAACGGTAGAGCAGAGAGCTTCTAAGGCTATGAACCTTACTATCTCCCTGCGAGTAAAAACCCCTTAACCTGTAGGAGTCCTTTTGCGCCATGAACGCAGCTTGGTGTATTTCCGCCAGGGTTTGTATACCATTGATCCACCCGCTTAATACCTTTAATATACTATTAAATAAGAAGTACGAAGCGGACCTGCTTCACCTCCTCGAGTTTCGCATCTTTAGGGTATACCGTGAGGCCTTTTTAACGCGTAAGGCGTTAAAGCGGCGTACCCGGATCCGTAGCCCTAAGCTGCTAACAGATACACTCTATGTACTTTATATTGCGTTTGCGGCCGCGAGTAAGTTCGTTGGCGATTGTTACGAAAGCGGGGGTCGTTCGTCCCGCTGTCCTCATTATGAGTGAATTAGTAGCGGATACGCCCCTGTTCCGTTAGTCTTAGAGCCGTAGGCTGAGGTCGTATTATACGCCTACCAGCTTTATAGTAAAAACCGATTTCCAAAATCCTTTTTCACAGAAAAAAAATATTCGAGGCGTTCTAAAAAACAACCGCGCTCGCAAATAACTAAAATAAGCCGATACTAATTAATAATAAGCGATAACAGGCGGACGAAGGAGTCGGCGACCGCTATTACCACCTGGAAATAGGGCGTATATATATACTACGTAGATGAGTTGAACAAAGTTATCGAACATCGCCATAAGGAGGGTAAAAAACTCCCTACTCTTTTGCCCAAGGGTATGTAACCCAAGGCATAGGGCTATATCCTCTTTAGCGCCGATAACATCTATAGAGGTAATAGCGGTGGCGCTAGCATAAATGGAGAGGATAGCGGTGAGGATAGTGGGGATGCGACAGCGTCGCTTTTTCCCTCTCCTTTTAGTAGTAAATAGTTGCTCTTTGGTCTGAGTCAGCGTGCTCAGCTATAATGCAGTACGCTATACATTAATGGTATTACTTTTTATAAAACCAATCATTTATAAGTGATAAATTTAACTTAAAGTGTATAAAACAAAAAAAAGGCAATATGTTAGAAGCGGTGCGATATCGTAAGTTGAAACAGAGAGTGGAAGATAGTAAAATATTTGGTAAGACCAAAATACCTACGACAAAGTGTGGCAATATACTAAGGGTGGCGCGAAACGAAAAATCTAAATAAAGGCAAAAGTAGTAAAGCCAGTGTAAATACCAGTTGTATAACGTAATATAAACTCATGAGAGATGTGGATATTATATTTCAGACCGCGGAAAAATTGTAAAACAAAAATATAAACGTTAGTCATTATATAATGACCCTATTAGGGTTATAAAACGTTTTTAGTAACATCAATAAACAATATACTTATCGATATAAGCGTTTTTAACGTTTCGTTCGGTGTAGCATTAATTATTACGTGCGTTAGTTTATATTTTCATTCATTTACCTTGTTTTCTAGGTTTTCCGGCATTTATATTACTCTCATAAAGCTATAATATCAATTATAAAACGTTTTTCGTTCGTAGTATCAAATTAAACCAAATATTTATAAAGCGAAGAGGAGTTGATATATACGACGAAAGCAATAGGACATAAATTAAGATGGGAAATAATTATTCGGACTGTTATTACTATAGTAATGCCCGAATCGAAACCTCCAACTATGTTATAGATTTCCGAAATCAAAACGATTTTCGTAACCCGTTTACACTTGGTAAAGTTCCAATAGATAATGTTTTTATGGAGCGTAAAGCCATTGTAAGCCGGTGTTTCGTTACCGAGGACTAAAACTAAGCTTATTTATGAATTATAATCGCTATTATTGGCGAAGTAGCTGTTAGTAAAAACGAATAGTTTGAAAGCATATTTATCTAGCGGTATAAATTGTAAACCGTGATTTAGATTATGTATTTGTTTTAAAAGGCGCTTGTTAAACGCTTTACATATATCGTCTAACAGGATGTTTTAATATTGCGCGATGATCGAAAGGTCAAATGCCGCTTTTAGTTAGGTTACCAAAGCAATTTAAGCGTTACGTATGCGTTAGTATTTGTATTCTTCGACCCTTTTTACGCTATTTAAAACGATAAGGGTAACTGTATCCAATTACCCTTTTTATGTAAAGCCCAATACACCGTTCAAGAAAGTGATAGTAATGCGATTAAAGTTAATTATATGGTTCTATATCAAATACATTTTGAGTTTCGTTTTTAGGTCAGCTTTCAAATGTTTTCTCTTTTTAAATATAGAAAATAACGCGTTACTTAATGTTAGTATGTTTTTTATCTGTATATCTGTTATTATAAAGCCCTTAAAATGGGTTATTAATACTAATAAGTATGGTTCGAAAACCCAATTAGTTATTCTGAACCGTTTTTATAGTACTTCAAATAGGTGTTCAACTAGTAAATACCAACTTTAACTAAGCTGTAAAAAGATTTTGTAATACGTAAAATCGTTTTGGATAAGTGATATCTTTTAAAATCTATAGGTATATCGATGGAAATACGTCGTTTGAACCGCTCCTTAAACTAAGTATATACCTACGTTATATTACGGAGTTCGATACATAGGTTATATTGTGAAATAACGGATATTACGAGTGTAAAAATGAAGTGGTGGCTAACCCGTTATAAGGTAGGGGATCAAATTATAATACTATTTTTACCATTATCGTTATAACTTTTTACAATTAAGTGGGTATTTTCGTAATGTTTTCCGGTTTTATCTTGAATTTCATAGATAAAGAGAGTGAAAATATTTTTATAGACGTTGTAAATTGTTAATTCGAACCATTCAAATTGAAATACACCTTAATTGATCAAGGTAGAAATTTCTATCTAGGTAAATTATTTGAAATCTCTTAAGGTAATAATAATGCCGTTGTAGCGAAGCTTCAGGCCAAGCTCGCGGTCTGCCCTCCCCTTTTAAGTAATTAAGGAGCCTGCGGCAAATGTTTCAGAGCGTTTTCGGGGTTTTAAACTAAAGGAGCGGTCCCAGAAGCAGGGTACCAATAGGGTTAGTGTAAGCGAATCGCTTTCATCTGGTGGAAGCGAGCCGGATGTATAATTCGAGGGGAAAGCTAAGATTTAGAGCGTTGTAGATTCTTTGTTTTAAAGGGTTGCCCGTCGATGGGTTCAATCGGACTACGGTTTCGGACCTCTCCTTTTTATCTTTTTGCCATATTTTCGTATCATTGTTTAACGAAACAAACTTGTATATTTTGGCAAATTAACGAGTATATTATAGCCTTTAAACTCGTTAATCTTTTAAGTGTCAGTGTATCCGTCTTTGGTCTTTCAAACCAGGACCTAGGATTGTAATAATAGGTTTAAAAAGCGAGTTTCGTATAAGCCATACATTATAACCAACGCTTTAGACATATCGTTCTTGACCCGTAAAGAACGTAATATTACTATGGCTATCGCTATAATATTCGCTCTTTACACCGTGGTTAGTAATTATATAAAGTTTATATAGAACCTTAAATATATTTTAAAAACCAAAATCGTAAGGACAAGCCTATTTAGGCTAAAAGTATTATTAACGGTATTAACCGTTATTTAAAGGATAGATTCTTTGGAATTGGTACCCATCAGCTTTTTTAGATAACATTTTATACACTCTTTAAAACGATTTAAAGTATCGTTCGTATTTTCCAATACGTTATAAGGTTTTTACTAAAATCTATCTATATTTGTTACAGGTCATCCGAGCCTTGATACGTTATTCCATAAAATTAAAAACCATAACAAAGTCGTATATAATCCAGTCCAAAAGCCTAAAGTAAAAGTTTCACTAACAGTTAACTAAAACGTCCTAACAGTTTATAACGAAAACATTCCGTATAAATTTGGCGACTTAAGATAATGTTATCATGTCGACGGCGTAAAGAACCGGTTAACTGTCATATATATAATATTAACAATTACTTTGTAGTTAAAGTCTATATCATTTTTAAAAGCGGAACTGAAACCGTTTTAAAGCCTATAAGTATAACTGGAACTTATAATAAAACTTTTTAATAGCTTTAAGTGTATCCTTTTCCACATTCGTATAACCTGTAACGTGAAATAGTCGTAAAAGGCGTTTTATAACCGGGTATTCAAATCGTTGGTATAATATTCGTAATTCCGGCTATATTAAGTAAATAGCTCTAATTATACGTGTTTCAGGGAAAAATTATAAGTAACGAAACTTAAGCTGAAGCGGTACGGATACGTTATCTAAGGCGCGAATAATCTGGTTAATTGTATTCCAAACCTTAATTATGAACTTATTTATATTAGCTAATAAAAATAAAAATAGTGTTTTACAGTTTATTACGTAAATTTCAACCGGTCCAAATCGTGTATTGACAATGATCATTGCAAGAAACAACTCTTTACCTTTACCAAATAGGATCTTTTAGTATTCTTTTATTCGATTTAACTAAAACTTCGGAAATTTTGCCGCGAACGCGTTGAATTGTTGTTTTACGGCCGTCGAGTTTTGGGCTATATTAATGTTATGTATAATGCCCTAAAACCGGTTAACGTATCTGTTTTAAAACGTTAAATTGCGATGCTATATAAGCGTTAAACACTCTGTATATGTAATCCAAGCCTGTAATATATAGGATGAAGGCGTTTTCTAGATCTATAAAAATACGCTAAGCGGTTTTATCTCTGTAGTCTATTAAATAAGCATTATTACCGTTAAAGTCTTTTTCTCCGAAAGTATATTTATAAAGGTATGCGTTAAGTTTATTATTTGTGCCTTCGTATTCAGCTAGGTATATTACAAAATAAGCTTTTATCCGGTCTTTAAATATATAATCGGCTTTAAACCGTCGTTAAATTTGAATCTGGGCGTAAACTAGCTAGTTAATAAATTAGTAGCCGATCTTACTGTATACGATACAACGATTTTATAAACCCGAGGGGCACTGTATATTTTTCCGTAGGTATTATTATAACCGTAGTACATATCGTCCCTAGCCGTAAGATCATCCTCAATTATAGTTGCCTTACCCTTTATTTTCAGGGCTCCCTCTTTAATATCTATCTTTTTGATAGTTGTACTTGGAAAGTTTACTTTGCTTTAGGTATACTTTAAACCTCCAATTCAAAACGTGGTAAATTGTTTTGGTAAGGTTTAATTTAGTAATTTAGCCCTCGTCTTTCGCTTTGTCGGCTATAAATGCTGAACCGAGGCTTACTTGTCGGCGTATAAAGGTTTTAAATGATGTTTTAAAACTTATATAAAAAGCCGTTAAGTTTTTTGCCTGTTTAAATAATATAAGGTCTAAATTTAGGCTTTTATGGTATGTTTTCATTACTATTTGGATAAATAGTTCAAAACCCTCATATTTCGGTTCAAAGGATGTCTGAAACTTTTGTAACTTAGCTAATAAGGTTGTAGAAACCTCCTATAGGTTTTTATCGGCATTTTCTCATTGGTTTTTCACGGATTCCTAAGTAATACTAATCGAGTCCCTATCATAAAGTTCGTAATTAATCTCTATATCGAAGTTTAATTTCAAACAGCTATAGTACTTTGTAAATATTTCCACTTACGTTAGTTTATATATATCTTATTCGTTCATTTAACCAAATAGTATACTGAATAAAATAATGTAAAACTAGAATAGTTCAATATCCAATCTTTTATAAATATTAAGTATAGCACGTATCTTATTATCGAGTATATCGTATAGTTTACCGTTATAGTTTTTGTCCTTATGCCAAAGTTTGGCAGAATTTATAAGCTTTATAGGGTCGTTTTCATTAGTATAAAAGCGGTGCGGTTGGAGATTACATAAAGGTTGCAGTTAATGAGTATTAGTTTATAAAGTACGTATTAGCGTTTCGTACTCTTTGTCAATTCCTAAAGCGGAGCTTCTTCGTTATTCGGGCTCTTCTTTTCATATTTAAGCTGTTTGTTAACAGTATCCGGGGCGTAGGCTTATCTTAGCCTTTATTTAAAACTTTGTTCCGAGGAGGGTTCGTGTTTAATCTTCATTATAAATAATCGTTACAGCGTTTCCTCCTCTTCTATCAATTCCTCCTGCTCCATATACGCTTCAAGGCGAGCGTTTAGCCTTTCTAAGCGCCTTATATCCATTTACGGAGGCTTTTCTAGTTTCTGGTCCGTTATTTTAAACAAACGTTCCTATTGTTTTTTCAACTAATATTATTCCATAAACTTTACTTTTATTACTTTATCGTTTATCTAATTTGGCATTTGTATATGTTAAACTATTGTTCATAAGGCTTTTGTAATACGGCTATTATTTCCACCGGTAGTATTAATACTTTTGCTTGGTAGTTGTTTTTGTTGTATTTTTTTAAAATCCTTCTATCGACTATACGTCATATATCTGTCTTTCAGTCCGTAAAGTCCTTTTTAAAATCTTCTAACGAATCGCGTCCTTTAATTTCGTCGTTATATCAGTTAATAATCATATTGATCATGTACGTATTAACCTTATAAAGGTCCAAATGCTTTAAAATATTATTGCGAAATGACGTGTATGTAAAAATGTACTCTATATATTCGTTAGCCTTTACCAGATCTGTCACTAGTAAAGCCATCGTATGCTTAGAGTGGGTATTCTATGTATACCTATAGTATTTGGAGCGGTTTAAATCGATGATTTCGCGCCGTGGTTAGATTTGAGTACGTTCAGATTTCAAACTTTAGGTTAATTCGTTTTACAAACGGTAAATACAAAATAAATAAGATAAACGAAACCATTAAAGTAAAGTTATTAGCGTTTACTAATATAAATAAAGTTTAAAACAACACGTAAATACAATGTAACTACTAGTTATTGAATCGTTTTAAATTAGTTTTGTTAACGCTTGGTTACGCTATACCAGCTAACCGGTTAAGAAAACTTCAACTTCGCAAATATTAAACTTGAAATACACAGGGCGAACGTGGAAAGGCGGATAGGGTGAACGTAACAAAAAAAAAATATGGGTGTGTGGGAGGTGTATTGTATAATTCGGTATGTGGGTTCTGGTTCGTATTTAGCGAGCGGTCCGGATTATTATTTTATAGCCGTTCTTTCTGAAACAAAAGGTTTGGTTATTACGCTTATAGCCGCTTTTAGATTTCGTAAGCGGTTTGAATATCGAGTTCAAATCGGACGAATCCCAACGAAGGGTTCCGAAACTTGGTGGTTTTGGCTTACGTAGCTTAATGCATAAGAGAACTCTTTTTAAAAAGTGCACAGGTAAGTTTGAAACGTTGAAACAAGTTAAAGGTTAAATTAACGGAGATCCTTAGTAAATAGGGTACCAACTAGTAAATAATATCGTATTAAAAGTAGTCTTTTTCAAAGTTACTCCAAATATTATAGTTTTGTTATACTTTAGGCTTCACGGTACTCCTAAGTAATTCCAAACTCCCGTATAGATCTTATAAATCGTAGTGGTAAAGTATAAATATTTGGAACCGTTACAACACCTAGTTATAAATATTTAACTTAGGTTTATCTCTTTTTTTTTTCTTAGCTATCTGTAGTCGACCTAATCGGCTATTAATCAATGTCGGTAAGGTATTTTCCTATTTCTCGGAAATTGAAAAGAGTAAAAGAGTAATTATAAAATTGTTATGTTATAATGAAAAACAAATAATCTAGAAAAAGTATTCCATCGAGTGCACGCCACGGATGTGAGATTATAAACCTCTTATCCGGGCAGTAGCCTTTTTACCGTGCGCTCTGGAATACCCATTCCAGACCTCTCCACACATGATGCACTTTGCGTCTTGCAAGAGTGCAGCCTGCAGCGTGACATGTTATCGAGAACTCTGTAGGAGTGCAATTTGCAATACAGTGCACTGCCACTTGGACTATGTATACTAACTATAAGGGTATATAGTAATATCCATACTTTCAGATATAGTTCAACCTTATGAATAACGGTAATATTGGTTTTTAAATCTTCGTACTATTTTCTCCATTCGGTATTGGTCATTTACTAAAAGTAATGTTGCCGAGTACATAATAGGTATGTTTATTTCCCGTTATTCCCTGGGGTATCCTTAATATGAAATATTAAATATTCGTCGGAATAAAAGCCTTCTTGTATTTATTTTTAGGAGCAATACATATACATTAGTATATACTCGTTGTGTCGCTTTAGAAGAAAATATTATAGTTGTTTCGAGAAAGATTGTAAAAATACTCCATTTCGTGAATGTGTTGTTTATTACGGTTTGATTGTGTAATTGGTGACTGGAATATAGTTATAAATGAATTAATGTTTACCATTTTTGGGTGGGTAACGTAAGTATACCATCTATTCTAACTAATTTGGTACAGAAAATCTTGTTTCTTTCATTTTAGGGTGAAACCTTTATGTAAAGGGAAACTCTTCCTATGATTATTTGAGTTGTTCGAGCTTGAATAGCCTGTTGTTTGGTTTCAGTTTAATTAATTAGATAATGAATTTAGTTTTTTTTACGTTTTTTAAGCCGAATATAAATCTGTCTTTCCATATATACGCCAACCTTTTAGCTAATACCAGTCCTCCTCCTTCTTTCTCATTGAATTGTAGGTATTTATCGCCAGTGAACACGTTAGTATTATTCATCCTATTTATGTCACTAATATTAATACTGGAAGACTCGAATTATTATTTTTAGAACGTTTTATGGTGTATTGTTCAATTCTCTCTTTTCGAGGCACCATTCGATATTTTTATCAAGTTTATTGTTTTATGTTATTGGTATTCGTTTCGTTTTACTATACGCTAAGTAAGTTTTCATTATTATTCCTTTACTTTTTTCTACTTTTTACTGCTATCATTGGTATTTATATACCGGAATATTCAAGAATACCTCCCTGTTTTTCTTAACTTCTAACGTCTGTAATGTCTTAGTATTGTTATGTTAACCGTTCAATTCCGAATTAGCTTTCCCATCAGGGTTAAGAATCGATAATTCAATCGGTAATGGTAGTGATGTAGAGTAATTTAAAAGTTTTGTTTGTTCTATTTTCCCCAAACTTCAAACTAACGTACGTGAAAGAAGCATACTTAGAAAATAGCTAACGGTGTTAAGATATTTTCTAATAAGTGATCTCTTTCACTCGTTGAATATCATAACCTTCTTCGATATTTTATTTATTTATTCGTTTCTTCCAGTGACCGTAACCGTCATTTTCGTCTCGTTTTTATATATTAATATCTCGTTTTCGTTCGAATATGTCTCGCTTGTGTTTGTATTAGGTATAACTAAGACATTAATAAAACGAACCCTTTTTCTAATATTAACTTCCGATATATTGACATTTTCGAAGTTTTTTTGCTGTTAGTTCATTTTCCCTAAATGTGAAACTTGCCCTATTTTTGGTGTCTCCCTTACTAAGTGTATTAAGAAAAGTCGAGAAGTTTGTTTAATTCCTATACGTATTTTCAATACTCCTTGCTAATATTTGATTCCTTCTCGTTATCGTTATCATTCTCCTTGTTGTCCGATTTTAAGCTGTCCTCCCTATTTATATTCGACTTTTTCAACGACTTATAAAATTATGGGATTGTTTACAAGTGTTAATGTTCGACAAAATCTTATTTACATACGTTTGTTGAATATTAAGGGGTAGTGGTTTTACACAGCTTTCTATATTCACGGTAACTGAAAATTAACTTTTGCCTATAAGTGTCAAATCAATCCCAGTGAAATTGTTGATAACCAACTGGCGAACTAGTTAGTTATGATTTGATAACAAGTTATGTAAGAGGTAGTTATCTGTAAGAAATATAGAGACCATAGAGACGATATTGCTAATATTGAGAGGGAGTAAAATATAGGTTATTAGTGTTGTGCGACTCTCGTTGGCTATTGTAAGTGTTATTAGTAGGTTGGTTATTTAAATAGTAACTGCTAGGAGATTTATCGTATTTCGTGTTATAAGTTCGACGAGAAAACTATCGTTCACCAAGTATCGGTTTATATAGATATTGTAAGTATTGATTTTAATGTACCCAATTTGGGTTCCTATTGTTTTCAATATAGTTCGATTCTTTTTAGTTTCTATTACCGTTATATGTATTGATGCTATTCGTTTACGTTTTTTTCCCCCGCGGTTTCTTTGTTCATTATCGTATTTCGGATGGTATTAAAGTCATATATTCTTACTATTTGCTTGCAAATAATTGAACTGTGATTTCATAGTTTTTCGAGAGTAATTTTGGTGCAAATTTATTTTAATATATCCGTTAAATTAAATAGGATTTTTTTTCCAGACAAACTTAAAATTCTCGAATAGGGAAGATATTCTTTATCTCTTCCGCGGTGTTTGCTTTCTATTTTCTCTTTATTATGGTCGGGAATTAAAAGAGGCTTTTGTGGAATCGGTTTTTTTTTTGGCTTAATTAAGTGTGGGCATAGTTTGCAATTGAGAAGCTCAAGGTTAATATAGGGTTTAAACCTGCGAAGCTTAAGGGTAAATATAGTTTGGTCTCCTGCGAGCAGTAAATGGTCCTTCCTTTTCATCTTTATTGCAAACATATAAGTTTACACGTTTCGTGGTCTTGGTATTGCAGGGTTTGGCTGTTATTATAGGTATGATATATTTAACGTCTTTGTGTTTCCCTTTCTTTTCCTGAGTGTATTGCGTTTCTTGCGAATATATTGGTGCCTCTTAATCTTTTGTTAGGTGTTTTATATATTACTGATCAGTATATTTCAATCTTCCGAATTTCAAAGATTGGTATAATTAATATCAAATATAGGGTGAAAATCCTGGCATTCACTTCTTTTTATCGATTCATCTTTATATCAACCTTGATTTACCAATGCAATAAATAACAGTTCGTATATTTTTATGTGTTTCTTGTTTCCTATCCTTTTCTCCTTAATTATTTATCGTTATATGAATGTAAGGTTTCTTATTTAAAATATCTTCGCCTATAATTTCCTATGATAAAGAAAATTACAAAACCCATGGTACGGGTTAGGGGTATTTCCGTAATTGAAGAACGTTTACGCATTGTTTCAATGTGTTATCTATTATCTATATTATTTTTTCGTTCAAAGAGATTGGTACCTTAAGTACTTCGTAAATTTACTATAGTTGCTTAAGAAGTGAATTGAAAGTTGGCTTAATCCTGATTTTAATACCTACGAGTATTTTGTAAATTATAGAGAGTATTTCCTCTATTAACATAAGGTATTAAGCTAACTATTTGTTTTTACATTAGCTTTATAGTTTACATAGATTTAGCGAATACTTATTTTGTCGAATATTGTAAAATATTATTATCACTTTGTTAATCGTTGAAAAAAAGGAATGGTTTGTCGTTTTGGGTTTGGATTATAGTTAATAAAATCACTATTTCGAATAAAACGTTGTGGGTTACCTTTTCTTTGTATTTCCCATCTTCGTTTATGGGATTTTGATAAATTAAGCGGTTAGTAACCTTCGTTTGTAAAGGTATCTCTTTTCCATCTATTGTCTGTTAAGTGTGTAAAAACAACAGTTTTTCAGTTTCTTTTATAGTATGTAAGGATATTACCAAGTTTGTCTGCCGTCTTTATATTTGTAAGCAACGATTAGTAACTGTGTTCTTCGAACGAATCTACCTTCTTTATCACGTTAGTGCTTGTTATTACCGGAAGAAACTTGAAACAGGTATTAAAGAGTGCCTTTAAGTTATTCTATTATTGCTTTCTCCTTAAATGTATTGTGATACTATATAGTTGCCTTTTTTAGTAACGTTTCAAAGTAACTATTGTAAAGTCTTACAGCCAAGTTTATATCTCATGACTGGGTCTCGTCCGCAATTTCTACGTTTTCAACGTAATCAACTACTATCTTTTCAGGTTATCCCGTAAATATTTTGGTGACTTATTTTCAATGATACAATCGTAATAATTAATTGTAGTTTTTTTGGAATTAGTTGGTATTGTTATGCTTTTGTGTTGGAATAGTATTGCAATGGTATTGCATGCAAAGCAGTAGGTCAACTTTACTGTAAGTAATGTTGACCGTACTGCAAGTGTATTGCTTTGTGCGGACTTACCGCATTGCGTGTAAGTCGAGTGCAGTACGCTGCACTTCACTCTAGGCACGGGCCAAGCACTTGGCCATACAATTTACAGTGCGGACCGGCTAGCGGTCTGCCAAACCTAGAAGACAACATCCACCATCTGAATACTGCAATACTACTGTTGCTTCGAAGACCAATCGAATCGACAACGTTGCAACGTCTAAGGCCTACCAACATTTTGAAATAATAAAATCTTTTAAAGTAGTTTGGACGTTTAGTAGTTGAGTTTATCGGATGAGGTTCACGTATTTGGATAATTTTTCCTCGGCTCGTTTTTCCCACCTAATTCGATTCAATTTTAAGTAGTTAGCTCGAGCTAACTGTAAGGTTTATAGGGTTCTCGTTCTCGTCTGCTCTCGTTCATGTATTTGTTCTTATCTGTTCTCGTTTGTATCGCACTCGTTCGGTGATTTTTTTTTTCTTGTTTGCTGATATCTCGTTTTCGTCTGATAATTTTTTGTTTTCCTCTGTTTTCGTTCGTGTGTTTTCTCGTTTAGTGAATTTCTTTAGTTTCTCTGGCTGTGAATCAGGATTTTGCAAGGTAGTCGACTTCGGCGTGGGTTACCAGATGGTATCAAGGAGAAAGTGAGGGATTTGGAGGGGTATTTGAGTGAGGGGAGGATTTGTATTGTTGTTTGTTATTTAAGTTCAACTAGTGCCCACGGGTCCTCCTTTATCCTCCATACATTTTTCCTATGACCTCGGGTATCCATTTCCTTAGTGTAAGTCATACTTGGTATGCATCTCGATCTTCTATTCTACCAATGGTCAAATGCGTGGCCCGTACCCTAGTTTCAATTGAGTACATACTGTACTTGACTTTACAGTCAATACAGTCAACCCATAAAACAATATACTTAACTTACCATCAGTATAATTAAATTTCTTAACAATATAATTGACTGACTATCTTACAACTACCATTGGTTCAACAGTAGCGGCTTTTTATTTTATACGTGTATGCTAGTGTAGTTGACTACTTATTTGCGGTAGTCCCCGAAATACCTCCTCGCCAACCGGCTAGACCCCTGTTGATTCCACACTTAAATTAACTTCAATTACCTCCTTTTATCATGCGGTTCCAAAATCCAACTTCATTTACTTCCGTATACAAGTTTTTCGCTACAGACTTATGTGTACCAACCGTGCCAATTAATCAAGTCGCTGGCTTTAACCGTGCCAGTTAATCAAGTCACCGGCTTCAATTATTTGGCAGTTTTCCAGTTTAGCAGGGCGCCCCTGCCCCCCTCCCGTTTTGTCGTCACGTAACCTGACTTTGCTAGACGGCCTCTTAACGTAACCTTTGATACGTATGGTCAACTTATTGCTGTTAATAAACCTTTTCAGGGCTTTGTTCGGTGCCAACTTTGTTATGGCTTCCGTCGGGTTGTTTTTGCCGTTGATTCAACTAAATTTTTCGATTTCCTTGTTTTTATAGACTTCGCGAAGTGCTATCACGTCAATCATGAGGCGATTTTTACTGGTTGTTTTAAGTTTCTAAAGGTATTCAAATAGACTTCTCGAGTCGATATCAATCACAACCTGGATAGGTGGAATCTTTAGCTACCTGAAAACGAGATTAAAAGATTCTATTGAAACAATAGTAATTGCAGTGCAGTAAGTCAACTTCACTTACAGTAAAGTTGACTATAATGACTGCAAGTTGAGTGTATTTTTTTGTAGGTCTCTTGTAAGTTCAAATACAGTATGCGCCCACTTTACAATAAGGCACTCGCCAAGAAATTCGCCATACAAATAGTATGCAAACCGGCTAGCGGTCTGCTAAACATAAAACAATATATCCACCACTTGACCACGCAATACTACTGTTACTTCGTTAGATACTAATTGACAACGTTGCAATGTCTAAAGGCCTATCACTAGCAAGGCTTATCAAGACTGATCAGTGCTTATTAGGTCAAGCACAGATTAGCTAGCTAAAAGATGAAGCTACTTTCCGGTTACGCTTTGAGGTGCAAGGTAGAGGAAAGATTTTTGCGAAAGGCTTTTACTTCTGTGTCAGTCCACAACAGTAGTAAGTAAATAAAAACTTCTGGATTTCGTTATTCCACAGTAGTAGTCTGAAGGTAGCAATGATATCGATATTGCAAACATTGAGAAATATTTATTGAACCATCTTAAAGAACGATGTGATTAATCGTTAAAGTCTAAAATCGTTAAGAAAAAGAATACCAAGTTACCAAGCATTTTACAATTGGAAAACAGCTTAGTAGCTACTACTATTGCAGGTAATATGACTGCAAAAAACAAATCGTTCAGTCTAAAACCCCTATAACAAACGACTTTAGTAACAAACAACCTTTAACTTTGTCTTTTATACCAATTTTTCCCTCTATGTTACTCTTTTTTCTCCAGTATAATTCGATATCATTCATCGAACACGTTAACAAACACGTTAAGATTGCTATTTCAAGCGAAAATACCAGAAATTATCAAGTCGCGTTAAATAGCCAAATCATACCACAAGAACTACATCATATGACCCCACGTTTAAATCAAGTTCTCATACACTCAAATTTCCTAGTTTTCTTACCAAAAACACCAAGTTAAAATGATATCCACCTAAAACTATATAAAAACACTTAATGTCCTCGGATACGTCTTCGTCAAGTATTATAATAAGGATATCTAAATAAAAGATATTAAGAAAACTTTAATTGAAAAGTATTAAACCAACTTCAATAGCTAGTAAATCCTTAACCAAAACACTAACAAAACTTTTAACCGCAATTTTCGTACTTTCCAAAACTTTCGTAATTTTTTTCATGATGAGTTAATGAATATGTGGACTTCAATTTTCACAAAAGTAAGGAATAAGTTAATAATAAAGGTTTGTTGACGAGTGATTTATATTTCGAACAAGCCTTTGGTCCCTCTAGCAGATATCTTTTGAAATTTAACTAATTTAAATATTTGTTTTAGAATCCTTAACGTTAAGAATCTCAACTTTAAAATTTATGGGGGGAAAAAGGAAAAGAAATGGTATTAACGATTACCAGTACCTTTACACATAGTCCAAAAGATTATCAACATTCAATCCACAATTAAGTCAAACTTTTAATTAGGTTAACACCAATTCTTAAAACGCCGATGATGAAAAGCCTGTTGATTTATTAAGCAATTGAATTCCTACTCGCGATCATATTGAGTTCGCACTCATCCAAAGTAGAACGATTGAGGCAGCGGTTAACAACGTAGTAAAAAGAAATTAACTTTCGATGTCATCTAATAGTTAATTAAACAAAATCATTTAATTCCTTAAAACTTCCCTCAAAATCATCAAAAACCTTGAAGTTTTCCCTGAAATAGTTAAGTCTTATAAAGTTTTCCTTAAAATAGTTAATTTTTCAATAGTTTTCATTAAAAAAGCTAAATCTCCTATGACGAAGCTTTATACAGCAAGTACACCTACAAATTTAGTTCCACCACAATACCTACTACAAGACTTTACCCCTCGGATTAGGTGACTGGCAACTAGCCCCATCCCACCAACTTTCAAGATTTAAAACTTAAATTGGTAATAAATACTACCAAAACTAGGACCACTATCGTAACTTTCTCCTCAAACAAATTAAAAGGGTCAGCATTGATTACAAACTCCTCACGAACTTCACGAACATTGGTAAAGACATATAAAATATAATAACAAACCTTATAATTTGTTCAACACGAAAATGATACCATTCCTCAGTATTTGCAAGTCAATATAGGTTTTATCTTCATGTTTCTACTTATTTTTTCCATGAATTCTCACAGGTTACATACCAAACTATTACCTAACCTTTGGAACTAAGGTAAAAACGTTCCATGAAATATATGATGAATTGAAAGGTCACTTCGAATGCAACGTCCACCTTATACAATCTCATCCTAACTGCCCACAAGGCGATAAACAACGATAATAATAAAAGAAAGGAGGTAAAATATAAATTAAGTTATTGAACCAGATGCTAAATAAGTTAATATTATACCAACAAGCGATTAAAATTGTATATTCTTGCGAAACTACACTTCTCAAACAGTTACAGGTAGCTATTAATGGTCTTAAGAAGTTTAAATACTCCTTAAAACATCTAAATATTACTTGTAGAATCTTTTCAACCAGTTTCCGTCCTTGTTTTCGACTATAACAACATATACAAAAAACTCAATTAATATATAACCCTAATCAAATCACTTTCGCAATTAGAATAACGAAAACTTTTGAATTAAGAATTATATCGACCGCAAATACGAAAGGTTCTAACGCTCAAAATGTAGTTGAACCACCTAAATTTAAAGCTACATTAACTACAATAACATGGGTAAAACATAAATATACTTATAAACCGCAAAAACTGTCAAGGTAATGGTGATCAAAGTTGTTGAATTTGTAATAAATCTGGCAGTTAATCAACTCGTTACCTCCATACTAAACGTCACATACAATAGGTAATATATTATATCTAATACTCCATTATTTTTTGAAAATAATTAAATTATGTTGCAAATTAAAAAAGAGAAAAATTTTAACGATAGGAATACGATTAAAAAAATAAGGTAATATTGAGATAATATTCCTATAACGAACTAAAAAATATACTATCACGCTATCTTATACTGCTTAACTAGTAAAAACCCCTACATTTACTATGAAAATTAAACATATAACTCTTTAACCACCTTAAACTTACATAATCACTATGTAGACCACACGTTTCAAAGTATCATGCCAAATATAAAGTCAGGAAGGTACTTAACAAAAAGATATTCTTTATATCTAGCATTACGACAAGAAAACATTATTAACACTAACATCAATCGTAAAAAAACCGGCAAAGTCAAAATCAGCTTGAGCTTAGGTGAAGAATTATCATTATTGATATTTACGACTATAAAAACAATCGATAAGCAGATCACGTTCCATATCCTCAAATGCCCGATCCTATTTATTGTTTACTTAGAAAACATAAAGATTCTCGACGTCAACAACGACGTTAATACTGATAAACTAGTTAAAAACAGCTGGAGGTTTTATTTCTCTTTTAAATAAAGACATGTTCAATTTTATATTTCAAGGTTTACGGTAATTGTATTGAGTTTTACAAAATGAAAGATACATTCATCACGCAGACATTACAATAAATTCGTCGTCAATAGGCTATATAACGCTTTTCAATATACAACTTAAATTGATTCTTTCGTTTTTCCAACCAGTATTCTTTCTCAAAATTTATCTTCAACAATTTTTTATCAGTCCAATTTTTCATTAAGTAGAGTTTAACTATTACAACAAACTTTCTTACAATACAACCGTTTTTACCACCGGGTGTATTAATTTTTTTCTCCATAGTTGTACCGATAATACTTTCGAAATTGTAACATATATTATATACTATATTTCCAAAGTTTTTCTTTTCAGAATTCCTCTCGCAAATCGTTGCATACATCGAATCCTTGAATATTTTCTTTCGAATAGCCAAAAATAACGTTTGTTAAATATGTATTCGTCGCACATACGTTCCAATCTTTTTTCGATATTTCGATTTTATTATACTACAAATGAAAATCAATAGACTTCAAAACGCTTTTTCGAAACGTTATGTATTTAAAAAGAAAATCCATATACTCGTTAATTTTAGATAGGCCCTTAGTTAGAAATATCATCGGAGTAAAGCCGTTTTATGTAAGTAACTATTCTAAAAAAAAAATAGTGATAGCATTTTATTCATGCTTGAAATAATGTATTGAAAGGGGTTTTGAAATGCAATAGAAAATGAAAGCGTATAATATATAAATGAAATATAAATGAAATTTGACAAAGCGTTCCAAATAAGGCGTCTAGTGCTTGATAGTATAAATAGGATGCAAATGAGATATAACAAAGCGTTACAAACTAGTTAATAGCTCTTGCAAACGCTAGACTAGCTAATTTACTAGTAAACACAAATCTCACAAGTATCAACTCAAATAAACGATATGTGATAAGGCGAAAAATTTGGGCGTGAAGGTTGAGATGGTTTGTAAGAGAATGTGAGAGGGTTGAGATGGTATGATAGTGTCGTGTATTGCTTTAGACGCTTCTATGTTATAAAAGAATCAAATGGTACCTTAGAAGTTTTGAATATTGCGATGCATACATCTCGGAAGCTTTCTTAAGCGCTTGAAATGATAATATAAGCGCCTCAAAGGCTGTTTTAGTCGCTATCTAAATATGACATAGCGCTTCAGAAGTTGCTTTAGGCGCTTAGGTTTTTTTGTTCTGTAATCGCTTCGAAAAATACTTTGCGCGCTTGGAGTAATGTTGTAAACGCCTCAAAAGTTGTTTTAACAACTTTCGAAGTGTACGTAAGCGGTGCAAATACTGTGTTTTGACCGGATAGGTTCCAGTAAAAGGATCCGAAACTTAATGGTTTACGTAGTCGATACGTAATGAAACTCTCTTTAAGAAGTATCAGGATATATCAAAAGCGCCAACCGAATTAATATTTACCTAACGAGGCTTTTAGTAGTTAAGTAGCACTAACTTAATTGATGATATCGTACTATCATTATTTTTTTCAAAGTTACTTCAGATTTCATAGTCTTTTTACACTCTTGCGTATTTTTTTAAATCTTAATATTGAAATACGAAACAATTAGGACAGTTACAATATCCTGATGTAAGTATTTAATAAAGTTTGTCTTTTTTTACGTATCTTATTTATAATCGACCGAGTCGGTTATTGATTAGCATTGATAAGTCATATACATCAACATAGAAAAATGATAATAAAGTATTCTAAGTATTAAGATATATAAGACTAATGGATCGGGAGAAGAGGTATTTGGATAGTTTATATCTTAGTTGAGAGTTTATAAGCTTCCACCTGGAGTGTGGTACTCTACCATACACTTTGCTAACGTACCCCCTAGAGCATACCATGCTATTATACACTCCGAAAACAAGCTTCCTGCACCGAGACACGTTATCATGCACTCCGCAAATATGGTCCCTTACGCTTGCTAACTCTATTGATATCTAGTAATATCCACATTATTTGATAGTGATAGAAAAGCTGTTTTATTGCCTCCATAGTTAGAAAGTTCATATTTTTGTTGCTAGTTATTTTAAAGATTTTATATAGTCTGTTATTCGTCTAGTGCTCAAACCTTGAATATAGTTAATGAAGTTCTAACTCAATCAGGATTAATACAGTTACCTTCGGCCTTTGAAGATGAAATTATAAGTATCCTTATTTCAGATTGAATAAAAACTTTTGGCTGTTACCTTCAACCGGTTTGTTAGTTGAAACATCGACGTTAATGCTAAGATTATTTATGTTTTCAACGTGAAAAAAAGTGGAAACAGATTGCAAGATATGGAAGATAATAGGTCAAACGATTGCTTTTATAATCGTCGATTTGAGTAATAAGATTTTTTTTTTAGTGTCAAATCCAACTTTAGCCCCACCTGAATCCATATGGTTAAGATTTATAGAAGTATTAGTATCTATTTACTGTATAACTTACTGCTAATATCCCTCAATTAAGTACCGTACTGTCATAGTGTTTAGCATAACACCTTGAAGAATTTGCTTTACATAACGATCACAAATAGTAAATAAGTGTATACGGCTATAATCTTTATTGTTATAACGATAATAGGGGTTTTTACCCATCAAAGGATATAAAAAGCTGTGGTTGAATAATTATTTCGTTACTTTCAAGTTAAAAACGTTATATCTATACTAAACGATAATCTTAAGCCTATTTTCTTTATTTTGTATCTTTATAACTTGAAATTTTTTATCGCGTTTAATGTATTCCTAATTAAATTTAAATTAGCATTAGGTGAAGTATATCACATGCTTTGATTAGTATTCGAAAGTATTGTAATTTATTGATTTATAACTTTATTTGCTACAAATATAAGCTCTTTTAGTGTTTTCAAGGAATTCGCGTGACCGGTTTAAAAATATTGGAGAACAAATAATGTTTTTTTATTAACCGTATTATCTGGAATTTCTGTACTTATAGTTGATGTAATGGGTATGCATAAGGTCTCTATAGTCATCGTTAAAGTTGTGAGCTTTGGGGTACATACTAGTCGAATTTGGCACCCGTGTTGTTACAATGGTAAAAGAGGATTATAACTATCTAAAAAAAACTTTATGGGTGGCATTAAAACACTATAAGACGTATCTAAATTATTTAGAACCTATAATAGTCTGGCTAATCTAATAACATAGTATAACTTCACCAGTTTTTACATTCACTATTGTTTATTAGCAAAACATTAATCTGCTAAGCCTCGAAATAAAAAGGTTCTTTCTTTTTAAACTTTTTTTTGTATTTCAATATTTATGACCATTCAATAATATTATAATTCATGTGGTATTGTGCTAGGTTGATGTTGTGATCAAAATAACTTTTAAATCATCGTATATTTTTCGAAACGATAAGAAATTAATCAAATGCCAGAGGTAGTAATTTTCGGCTTCGCTGGTGAAAATACTGGAAATAGTGAATAGAAACCTGGTAATGTAATCCTTATCTAATGACAAATACTAAAACCAGTTGTAATTCAACGTCAAGAAAGTTTTACGGCCCATCGTTATATCTCCCTTTATTTCCATAAATTTGAACGAAATTGAATGTAATCGCAGCAAAATCCGTATTAACTATAATAACGTTTCGAGAGGGAAAACTATTGTATAAATCGCAAAAATCTTTTGCATTTCTCGACTAATAATATTGGGGCTAGTATTAATGGGTAGAGTATTTACCTGTAGTAGAATTTAGAAGGAAAAAGTCAGTATTTCTATCTATAATAGATTTGTACGTAAAGCCGCTCTTTTTCCAAGGTTGGTATTACTGATGAACTCACTGGAATCACACGTATTTTAAACCTTGAGGATTGCCGTGAGTTTAGCAATTGTCATATTGTTATTAAAAAGCTTTTAGAGGCCCTTACTTAATTGCTTAGTGAACTTAAAGGTAGACATATATTCAAAAACTTGTGATATCTAGGTTAATTCATTCTCTTTTATTGAAAACACTACTACGTCGTTGGAGACATCAGGTAAAATGATTTGAAAAACTTATCTGAATTGAAACAAGATTTTCTAAACGCGAATAAATGCGTTCAAGGATACTATCACCAGTAATACATTTACTTTTATCCCTATAAATCTATTAAAAGTCTTTGTTTGTGATGTATTCATATAGTAAGTTTGTCAAACTACCTTTCTTTTCGATCTTGTTGAAAGATAGACCCCCCTTTATATACTTTAACCTTTAGCTAATTATAACTCATCTATATACTATTTTTCATATCGTCAAAATCCAATTGTTAAACTATTCGTAAAAATCGTTAAATACTTCAGGTATTTAGTTAAATTTTAATTAGTTTTAAATCGATTATAAAATAGCTAATGTAATTAGTTATGTACTTAGGGGTATAGCTTTTGTCGGTGTCCGTAAACTAGAGATTGTTGTTATAATACTTAACGAATTTAATTCCGAGGGCTTTGATTACTTCTTTTCTGATGAGATCAATGACGACGTCGATCTTAGCGTTTGCGGTAGCCATCTTGATGAAGATTGAAGTATTATGGGGGGGGGGGGGGAAATAATGTAAATAGGTATGTTGAAAGTTGTTTGCATTTAAAGTTATTGTTTGTAGTTAAAAGGATCCTGTGACTTAGTTGTTTACGATTTGCGATTTGCAATAATAGTACCGGTAATAGTAGCGACTTAGCTATTTGCCAATTTTGGTAACTTAACGATCTTGGGACTTTTAGGCGGTCAGTCTAAGCGCTTTTAAAACTGGTTGAATGAAGATTTCTTGGTGTTTTCAATGGCGATACCGTCGCCACTTATAGACTGCGGCGAACAACTGCACAGTCTATAAGTTCTCCCTATTTGTTGCTGCGAACAACTGCACAGTCTATAAGTTCTCCCTATTTGTTGCTGCGAACAACTGCACAGCGTATAGGGGCACTTCGCAAGAATCTTTCCTCTACCGTGCCTAGACAAAGCGTAAAAACCGGAAAGTAGTTTCTTTTTTTACCTTGGTTACATGCAATTGACTAATGTTCCAACATGTGGGCCAATTAATAAGGCTTGGGCCCATGTGACCTTTTTTGTTATTGGTTATGGAGGTATGTGTAGCTACTCTACCTACCCTATGAAAAACGTCCTTGTCAGGTATTTGGTCTGTGCCACCCTTGTATGTAAATTGAACCAAATTTGGCCCAGCAAACCACACTTTTTTCTACCGTAGATGTCTGCCCAAGTTGCAATGCCACAGCATTGCAAAGATTTAATTGCTGCTGATTGGATGCATATTAAATGGCGATGGCTTCCTTGAATTACTGTACTATAAAATCCAATTTGACTCTCTGAGTATGCTAGGTACGTACTGTTTTGGGTGGGGCTAGCATTCTTGGCGAGTGTGGCGCATGGACTAGATACCTGACCAGCCTGCTTTCCATTACCCCTACCACTAAGTATGGGCCAAACCCCTACCATTGCACATGGTTTATACATATGGTTTGTGTACCATTAGCACATACTTTAACCTTGAGCTGGGCTGGTAGCTTACCCCTGACAACAACGTTGTGTTGAAGGGCTTGCTTGCAACTCGGCTTTGTTAGCAGAGGTTGCGGTATAAACCACACGCTTTTACCTCTCCACTAAGCACTTCGGCTTGTTCATACTTGCCATAGTAGGACTTTCCATGCACGACATGGTGAATCTGTCTTAGCAAAGCGATAGTCGTTAGTCGTTAGTCGTTAGTCGTCTTCCTGGTTTCCATCTCTTTAGATAGATTTTCTTGTTTCTTTTGCTGTAGCATCTTCGGGTGGTCGATAGGTTATGTATCATACTGTACCTGTTGCGGTTTACAGGGGGGTACCCCTGCATCCAAAGGCCACCCATACTTAGTCTTTGTTCTTAAAACAGCAAACCTTATCCTTCCTTCTTCCTCCTTCAACTTCAATACTACACTGTTTTTGGACCCTTTGGCACTACCCTTCTACACTGCCACAAATGGTAACTGTTTTCATGATCTGCAAACCTACCATACAAACTATCCCCTAAGCTTTTCTTCTTCTGCGTTCTTATTTCTGCACCAAGGCCATTCACATCCACCACCGCACCAACCACCCACTCTTACCACTTCGCCTTTCGCGTTACATCAGCTCCTTTCCGACCCGTACACCATTCCCCTGCCTCTACTGCGCAGACATCGCAAAAAGCCTACGTTAGCCGGTTTTACGACAGCTTTTATGTTACTACCCGCCAAGCTATTAGCCACACCTACCAAATCTACGCTAGCTTCTACGCTTACACCTTTCACACCCAATGTAACATATATGTTTACCCTATTACCTTTAAAATTTACACTTTTCACACCAATTTCGAACTTACACTTATCTTACCTGAAAACATCATACATAATATTTACCTCGTTTTAACTAATGCATCTACCAATTTTAATACCTTAAATAAATTTCTGATTGAAACGGCATCTTATTACAACAGCTTAATAAGCTGGCGAGTTTTCTTACCCTAACTGAACTCCTTCCGTTAACCTTGTTTTTCCTCTGGAAAATCAATTAACCGCTTGTTAAAAATTCCAACGTTAATTTATAGGCATTGCAACTAATATTATATTAAATACTGCATTAAATTAGCGTATCACACGCCGTGCGTTGCGAGGTCCGGGTCTATACGAGGATGGTTTTGCGAAACGTTTTTTACACCCTGCAAAAAAGATATCGCCTATGCATTTCACCTACACCATCGGATATCAACCGCAAAACTTGCAAAACTACTTATATACAAACTTAACGTATATACTTATCTTTATGTAAACTTAAGAGTAAAAATATTGGGGTCTTCACCACTAAATATCTCAATTTAAAATAAGTTAAGTTAATAATATTAAGTAAAGATATGGTCTACACTTATATATAATTATTTTAAAACTATCAAAACACACTGCTTAACATGAAATCCACATGTAAAAGTATCGAGTAACAATCAATAAATATATTTCAGATACTATTATAAAGATTGCTCTTCTATTAGTAAACTTAGGAGTATCAAACTTTGCAGCGTTATTATCTTCGTAAAAATGGTTTCAACTCTTTTATAAAAGCTTTGGAAAAAGGATTTTTAAAAAACGTTAAACAAATCATTAGAATATTTCGATGAATATACTTTCAACTTCGATTTGTATTAAACGAAGGGTATAACCTACATGAATTAATACAAAAAAAATACAGATATTCGCAAATCATAAGCACTTTAAATCGTGATAACGCAAACTAGAAAAGGGTAATGTTTAATATTTGAGGAAGTATAAAACTTGTTGTATAATAATATTTACACATACCTCACCATAACCTAACTATATAATTATATATATATATTAATAGGCCTTGCCAATGATAGGCCTTTAGACGTTGCAACGTTATCGATTCGAATCTATCGAAGTAACAGTAGTATTACGTGGTCAAGTGGTGGATGTATTGTTCTAGGTTTAGCAAACCGCTAGCCAATTGCTTGGTCTATGCCTTACTCTAAAGTACGTACATACTGTACTTAACTTTAAAGTTAATATAATTAACCCACAAGATGATAAATTCAATTTGTAGTTGGTATAGTTAACTTACTTGATATTACATTTGACCAACTATACTACAATTACTACTGTTTCAATATTGGTGATTTTTTGTTGTCTATGTAGGCTAGTATAGTTGTCTATTTATTTACGGTAGCGTTTAAAGTGCCTCGTTGTCAACCGGTTCGACCACAGCTAATTTTACAGCCCAATTGACTCAATTTACCCTATAGTTCTGAATTACGACTTTATCAACTCCCACATACATGTCTTTCGCTACAAACTAATGCAAACCTCCAAATTAACCGTTCTACTCCGTGATAGCCTGGGGCGTGAGCTAATAGTCACTAGGAATCTAGCCTTGGCGTTTATCATACTTCCACAAAGCTCTAGACTTGCTCTGAAGTATGCCTTTACTCCAGTTACCTGACCACAAACCCTACGTTTCACTAGCTCCTTAGCAGCTCCTTAGTAGGAGTTTTTTCCTCCTTTTTTCATCGAGGATTATAGATAGTATCTGACCACCTTAAGCGATAGCGATATCCTAGTCCCTTCACACACTCAATTAATTCGTATTTGATCAACAAACTTAACTATACCAATTAATGAATTCATTGGTTTCAGTTTTTTAGCAATCTTCTAGTTTGCTGGAGTACCTCTGCTTTTCTCCTTATTTGTCGGCACGTGATTCAACTTTATCAGGTGGCCTCTTAATATAGGCCTCGATGTATATGTTCAACTTATTAATATTTATAAACCTCTTAAGGGCCTTATGTGGTATCGATTTCGCTATAGCGTTAGCTGGATTGTTTTTATCATTGATTTACCTTAACTCCTTAATTTCCCTACTTTGCCAAGCTTCGCAAAATACTATTACATTAATTATAAGGCGTTTTTCCCTAGTTATTCCTAGTTTCGAAAGGTATTCGAACAGGCTTTTAGAGTTCATATAAATTATGACCGGGATAGATGAAATTTTCAATTTACTGGTAACGATATTGAGAGTTTTTCATATCGTTATACCTATATCGAAACCGGCTATTATACTGTGAATCTCCAAAACCAATATGTTATAAGTAATTTCTCTATATTGAACGGAAGTTTAATAGATAAGGTTTTTGGTTATATTAAATTAATATTCCCATAATATATTCCTATCAACGTTAGTTATGAGGCATTCGATTGATAAAGATATGTTTTTATTATTTGTAAAGTAACTGTCTGCGAAAATAATTAACTTAGTGTCCAATATATTAATTGAACTTATATTCATTATACTATAGAGGTTTTTTTTTCAATAGTTCAATTGATGCTTTAATGCATCGTTATCTTATTCAGTAAAACTTTAAACTTATGTCATAATCGAAACGTTTTGAAATACCTTTAGTTAGCATAGAGTTGCAATATAACCACCACGAACGCATTATTTTATATACTTTTAAACTTTGGCCACATTAATCTTATCAATTGTAGCCTAACTGCCACTTTGAATTTTTAACGAAATCTAAGATAAATATTAACATAGTTACTATAATATTTGCGGATTAACGATTCATCAAAGTTTAAATATTTAGTTTTTACCAGAGTTACGAACGACTTAAATTATAAAACTTCAAGTCCTTAATTGCACGTTATTCCGATGTCATAAAAGCAGTAATTCTGAAGAAAGAGGTATTGTTGATATGCATGACTACTAAGCCAGAATCCTAATCTTAAATAATTAGCAAACACGGATTGTAAAAAAGATTATATACAACTTTGACTTAAAGTAACTTTATTAGCTTAGAAACTGATAAACGATTGCCTTAATTAATCTATATAGTAGCTTAACTTATTGTATAACCGTTTCCAAATGATATTTACTATGGAATAATTATAGTTATTTTGATAATATGATCATTTAGGAATTATTTCATAGTTACATGTAATTTTAGGTAATATTGTAGTTATAAATAGTAAACCTATCATTAGTTTTTACTAGTATACATATTGCTAAAACAACCATTAAACATTAGCTAATCTTTTCAATCGTTATAGATTACGTAAGGATTTAGGTTTTTCTTCTATTCTTATATTGTTTGGCGATTAAACACAAATTTTTGGTTAGATTTCCCGTAGTTCTACCCTTGATCTCATGTAAAATTTAGGTTTTAAAGATTGAAGTTGGGTTTTTATATAAATTGTACTACTTCTCTAGAAAGAAGTCTATTAGTTTTAACCTTATCTTTTTTAGTTCAGTAACGTACCTGATATCTCAATAGTATCTATACATCTAGCTTAATAGTTTAGTCATGATTATGTTTTTCTTTTTAATTTACCTAAGTTGTATTGTAAGTCCCAACCAGTATATATTTCCCATGTTTAGTATTTTTTAGCTTTTGTCATCGGTCATGCCGTCGACTTTCTATTAACCTTTCGATTATAGGAGATAGAGAATTGTATTAGTTGATTTTCCTCAGTTCAAGAATTATATTATTATCATTATCTTTAATGTTTTCATCTTTAATATAGAGTTTAATATGAGTTGTGCAAAACGTCGTAGGATTATTTACAGTTTTAATAATTTTACAGAGTTCATGATACTAGAAGTCTTTAATAAATCATCTTATTTACTTGGCTCTTGTTATACCAAAACTTGGCTTTCTAATAGTAAAAACATTATGTTGATCATCGTAAAATATTTCCTGGTGTTGAAGGCATCATTAACCTAACGCTGTGTTGGTTCTTTCTGTAATTCCTTTAAGGCTTTACCATACGTGATTATCCTCTTTTGGGTACTTACTAAGAGAATAAATCCACTTGTCAAACGAGGATATGCTTCAAAAACCAAAAAAGTTGGTACTAAGATATCAAAGCTTATAATATCGTTCAGGATCTTTACCTCTATATAAAAACGTGCCTCCTAGTTTCTAAAACTTCCAATCTCTTACGTAAATATATTATACGTTTTGTTAAGTAATTCGTACGTATTTTTGATCTTTTTAATACTTTGGTGGGATTTAACAGATATATGATTATACTAGATCCCTATTATTTTTGCATTCGCTTAGAAATTTGCTGTCATAAAATTGGTATTGGTATCGTGGACGATAACGTCTAATGGGTTTGAGTACATGTTAATCCACAATATCCCCAATGTTTTTTTTAATTTTTTGGATCAATAATAGCTTAAGGAACGTGACGTCGTAAAGGTAGTTTCAGAGTTTGCGACATGAAAAACAAATTCATTTTCCAAATAAAACACGTGAATAAAGATTTTTTTAATTAAAATGCGTATCTTTTTTGAGTATTAATTTCAATACTGAAAGCGTTTAGGTATACGTTTAATAATGATAATAAAGATTTTACATAAACTTGGAAGCAAAGTATTACAATTTTTGTACCTTGCAAACTTAAGGACTTTATGTAGCGTATCAACGGCTACGTAATTAAAACGACAATGTAATTAGCCTATCTCCAACTATGTCAATTTCAAAATCGTTACTATTAGGCTTTTAAGTCAAAACCAAAGTTACCTCCATTTATTGTCAAAAAGGAATCTCCAACCGATTTTAACCATTCCGTCAACGATAATGTCGATATAAATATCGAAAATCTTTATTTGTTCCAAGTAAAGAAAAAATAGTGCAAAGAAATTAAAAATATGGAAAGAAAATAGCCTAATAATTGTTTGCATAATCGTTGATTACAATAACGATAATTATTCGTTTAAGTTGAAACTAGCTTTGTCTTTATTAACATTTTAACAGTTAATTTCCAATGTAATATTACTTTCCTCTATCATTCCAAATACTATAAATAACCTCCTTTGAAGTATTTCACTGCCTCTGTATCTATTATAATGCCTTCACATATTTGGAATAGATAATAATTGCGAAAATTAAAGGTATATAAAGGGTTTGATATTGAAGTTTTATAGAAAATGTAAGGGATTTCGCTACTAAAGTGGAATGGAATATCTTGGTAAGCTAGTTACTGAGCTGTATCACAAACATCATTTTTATATCACATGACCTGTTTTCGCGTATCGTTATCGTTAATAGACTTTTTACACTCGAAATTTACGATATAATCCAATAAGTTATATCCGAATATAATAGAGTATTAGATACAATACATTACATGTTATTTATAGCGTTTAGCTGAAAGGTGGCGAATTCACCAATAACAAGATTTACTATCAATTTAACAGACTTTACTACTATTACATATATAATTTTCACGGTTCATTAATCTATTGGAATTTTTCTTTTATTGTATATGCCAATATGATTCAAAGCCCTTAAATTTTAAGACTTTAAACCAGATTTTTAATGCTAAAGTGTTTTGTATTTACAATGAATATAGTATTTTTTTATGGTCCGACCCATGATGGTACGCCAAGGAGGTACCAAATGGGATTTACTATTGAGATGTTGAAGAAGACTAGAAGAAGCTACCGTGGCTCAACGTGCAGGGCTCTTGGGTAGGGCCAGTGCCCAACCCATTACGTGTCCTTATACGTGCCGTAAACGAACCATGCCCTGTTCGTATACAGACCATGTCCGGCTTGTATCTGGACCGTGCCTTGTCCGCGCCCGAGCTAGGCCTAGGCCAGACGTTGCCTATTCCGTTACGTATATAGTTACGTAACTTATAAGCTTAATAGCCAACGGCCTAAGTTTATAACATACCCCTTTCTCCCAGGATATTATAAGAGCTACAACGTTTTTTTGGATAAATACCAGATACTGGCGGTACTCGTTTAGAATACGAGTCGAATATAAGCCGGTAATATTACGTTTAATATATCGTATAACGTTTCAGATAACTTACTTTATATCGTTGGCGCCGTATAATATATCTGTTAACGCGTTGTATAAGGTATTTTTTTTACCACCAACGTTGTATAACATACCCGTTAACGCGTCGTGTAAGATATTTTTTTTACCGTTGGCGCCGTATAAAGTATCCTTAAACGCGTCATATAAGGTATTCTTTTTGCCGCTAGCGCTATATAACATACTTATTAACGCGCTATATAAGGTATTCTTTTTACTGCTAACACCGTATAACGCATCCGTTAATATATCGTTTAAAATTACGTTTTTGTTTTTAACCTCAAGTAACGCGTCCCGTATAATACATTACCCTTACTTAATCCGGTCCGCCAATCCATAAATACGGATATCTTTACGTAGTTTTTGAAACTTTTTCCTTTTCCGTTGTACATTATTACCCCCTTTTTTCGTCAGCCACCATAGTTATAACCTTTTTAACTTTCCTTTATATATATTAGCCATTTTATCGCGTCAATATATATTAGATTTTTTAATTTATTATTATAACCGATATATATAACGGTTTTAATTTAGGTTAGGTTGCTGCCAATACCTTTAAAATAGATATTAAGCCTCCCTATGAAGTATATTACCTTATTATATATTAATACCCTATTATTAACTATTTATTATAACCCTTTGGTATTATAAAAATATTTCGATTTTTGGAGATAATAATTATAAAAATAAGTTTTCTCTGTTATAAGTTAAGGACGTTTGTATATTGTATATTAACCGGCTTTTAAACTTTAACTTTCTCCAGTTCTACGTCCGAATTTTCATATATAAGTATATCGCGTATATCGGAAAGTTTATAATAAAATTAACTTATAAGAAATCTTTACGAAAGGTTCACCGCTAATAAACTTTTTTTTGTAATATATTTAAATCATCAACTTATTTATGGCTTTACCCAGTTTATGTGTCTTTTTAAATTAATTAGTTGTTACAGTAAAGGATAAAGGTTATAATTTGTTTTTCGCGCGACAAAGTCAAGGAGATATCTCGAGTTATCGACCCGTTTTTACCCCTGACCTCTTTAAGATAATTAATTAATTTACCTGGTTCCGTAATATCGCTCGAACGTAGGGAGTTTTTATTATACCGGACGTATAATCCAACCTGAGTTGCGATGCTTTGGGATACATATATCAAATAAAATACTTCTTATTAAGGAAAATACAGATGATAATAAAGATACATCGAATAAACCTAAAACAATACAATTATTCTATCTTTATAATAAGTTTCCATTTATATGAAAATAGGACTTTGTATTGAAATAATATGGACTGCTGTTTTTAGCAGGTCAATTACAGTACAGTTAAGTCAACTATACTGACTGTAAGTTAAATTTACTGGTTATGGGATTGACTGCAAGTCTGATGTAGTATGAGTACACTTCAAAGTTGGGTAAGAGCCAAAGCAATTGGCCATACAAATTGGTATGCAGACCAGCTAGCAGTCTGCCAAACTTAAAACTAACAACTATCTCAACCAATTTTAATACAACACCAGTTATTTCGACCGCAATGATTTGAATCGACTACGTTACAATGATAAAGGCCTACCAATACTAATTAGTGCTTATTGAGTTAAGCATAGATAAACTAGTTAGAAGAAAAAACTACTTTCTGATTACGTATTGCAATTGCACAAGGTAGAGGGAATATTTTTGCAAAAGGCCCTAAGGCTACGTTTACTTTTTATAGGTTGCTAAAAGGAATAGTCTTCAAGTTCGTCTACTGTTTACAGGTACTTAAGAGTAGCGACGGTATTACTAGTACTATTGAAAACACCAAAAAACCTTTACTGGACCAGTCTTAAAAAAAGCGTTGAGATTGATAACCTGAAAGTCTTAAAGTCATCAAATTGGCAAACGGCTTAATCCGTACTACTATTGCGGTCACTAATACTATAAACTTCAAATCGAAAAAACGACTAAGTCCTACAACTTTGAACTACACCAAATTTCATGGTAAACAACCTTCAACCTACTTTCCAATATTGAAGCTTTACGCCTATATTACACCTTCACTTCAATCGTCAAAATAGCCATCGAAAACGCCAAAATTGACATCATTAAAAACCTTGCCAAAAAGAGAGCAATGAAAAGCTTTGAGTTCATGTTCTTCAAGCACTTTAATAGCGAGTTCTAGTTTATAGAACCCAACGAAAATTTTACCCTTAAATGCTTAACTAACTACATTAAACGTTTCTTCAACATTAACTATAATTATCAGATATTTGGTATAAAGACTTTAGACGACTACGTTGAGTTCTTCAGGGACTAGAACTTAAACATATAGAAAAAGAGAGAAAAACCAGTCAAGCTTAAGCTAAGGAGTAAACTACACAAACGAGGAATCTTATTACCGCTAAAATTTGGAAAGAAAAACAATCTAGCCAGCATACTTTACAAGTACGCTACAAACGAAAACCCTCCTTAACACGAAAACCTTTATCTTCCTTAAAACAAAGACTTTTCCGACAACCTGGACCTGAAAAAAAACCCAAACCCTTGAGATGAAACCAAAAACCCTTAAAATCTTCCAAATCTACCCCTCAAAGATCTTCAAAAGGCTGGCCAGGTAACCAAACAAGAGGCTAAGGTATAAGCGCAACAGGCGTCACAGGCCAGCAAGTTCAAGAGGTTGAGGTACAGGCGCAACAGGCGCAACAGGCGCAACAGGCCCAGTAAGCCCAGAAGGCCCGTTATGTCCGACAGGCTCGGCAGGCCCGGCAAGCCCGGCAAGCCCAGCAAGCCAGGCAGGCCCATCAAGCCCAGCAGGCCCGGCAGGCCCGGAAAGCCCAACAAGCCCAATAGGCCTAACAGGACCTTACCTGTCAAGGTCGAAATATACACTCTGAAAACGTCGGATAATTGAAAGGCCACCTGGCAAGGCAACCTGGCAAAAGCCAAATCACGTGGAGGAATAGGGATACCCTGGCACTCTCGAAGACTGCCAGGGTAGCGGTGGCGATAGCGGGGGCAGTGGCAGAAGTTGGAACTACTAGAAAAGGGTACGCAATTGGTGGCGTACGTGATGCGCGCAAGTCTGTGGCAAAAGACATGTGCACGGGAGTTGAGGAACGGAAGGCTCGGAGATGTGGGGCAAAGTGCCGTAATTTATGTCAGTTCCAATACAAATTGACTGGAATTGACAGGGATTTGGCATGCGGATTGAGGAGGGTGTTCAGGGCGTACCGCAACCAAGTGGTTGGCCACACTGGCGTGCGCAAGCACAAAACAAAAAGTCGCCAGTGTTGGAACAATATTGACTGCTATTTTTAGCAGGTCAAGTACAGTACAGTCAAGTCAACTATACTGACTGTAAGTTAACTGTACTGGTTGTGGGATTGACTGCAAGTCTGATGCAGTAGGTACCCACTTCAAAGTGGGGCACGGGCCAAAGCAGTTGGCCATACAAATGAGTGTGCAGACCGGCTAGCGAGCGGTCTGCCAAATTTAGAACTAACAACTATCTCAACCAATTTCAATGCAGCACCAGTTACTTCGACCACAGTGGTTCGAATCGACTACGTTGTAACGATAATGGTCTACCAACACTCTGATTGAATAATGTAGGGATAATATAATATGATCATTAATAACAAAGGGTTAATAATAACATAAACTTAATTAACATCGATACGCCATCTTAAAACGAGACAAAAAGTTTATCAATGCTTGATTCGACAAACTATACGATCAAAATATGATAGAATTCACTAACGACATTTCGCTATTTGTATTACTAATATCTGTAATATAACAACGAGTATATGATAAGGATAAGTGTTGCGTTTTTTATGACTTTCCACTAGTAAATTATATGATTTTGTGGGTATTATCAGATATCTCTATAGTTAGTAAGCGGCCACACTGCAATTGCACCTTTACAGAAGTGCACGGTAACGTGTCACTTTGCAGGGTACACTCTTGCAAAGTGCATGATAGTGTGCCACTACCTAGAAGTAGCATTGACAGAGTATAAGGTAGAATGCCCCTGCCTAAAGGGGAGATTAGCAGAGTATATAGTAAAGTGTTACTGCCCGGGTAAAAGGGTATAAGCTCTTACCTTTAATGTATACTCTCTGGATGCTTCTTCTCCCTTCTATTTTACTATCTACTTCAATACAAGCTCCAATCTTGACGATTACTCTCCTAACGTACCTGATATAATAGAGACTTTACCGACAGATTCTCCTAAAAAGCTACATTTTACTTTTCCAGTCGGAAATCATATAATTAATGCTTGGCAAGTATTGGGTTACAGTTATAAAGGCGAAAAAATCTTTTTTGACCCTTTAATTCACTCTTATAATTGCGATAAGTTTAACTTTATTATTTACCGCAGCTTCGAAAAAATGATGTTTATGTTGGAATAGTACTATATGCAGTGCAGTAGGTTAACTTTACTTACAATAAAGTTGACTATACTAAACTGCAAGTTGAGTGTATTGTTTGTGTGGACTTACTGCATTGGGTGTAAGTCGACTGCAGTACGCTGTACTTCACTCTGGGGCACGGGCCAAGCAATTGGCCATACAAATTACTGTGTAAACCGGCTAGCGGTCTGCCAAACCTAGAACAATACATCCACCACTTAACCAATGCAATACTACTGTTACTTCGACCACAATTCGAATCGACAACGTTGCAACGATCTAAGGCCCTACCAATACTAATCAGTATTTATTGAGTTAAGTACAGATTAGCTAAGTAGAAAAAGAAGCTACTTTCCGGTTACGCTTTGTGAAAGACCAAAGTAAAAGAAAGATTTTTACGAAGAGCCTCTACTGTTGCATTGGTTTTTACGGCAGTAAGTAGAAAAGACTTCTAGGTTACATCGGTTTTTACGGCAGCTTAAAGGTAATGACGGTATCGTTATCAAAAATACTGAGAAATCTTTACCAAAGATCCTTCTTAAAGACGTTAAGATTAACTGTTAGAAGTCTTAAAGTTCGGTAAATTGGCAAACAGCTAAGTTAATACTACTACAGGTACTATTACTACAAGAAAGACGACTAAGTCCTCACGCCAAACAACCTTTACTAATAATAAACGATCTTCAACCTTACTTTTTACACTAAACCTTTATCACTACTTTACTCTTTTTACTTTTCCCATACTAATTTAATCGTCAGGATCGTTACTTTAAGCGAAAACACCAAGTTACGTTAAGAAAGCCATGTCGTGCGACCTAACGCCAAATCGCCAAGCTTTTACGCGACTTCACGCCAAAACACCAAATTCTTGCGCCAAAAATTACTAAGTTCTTCGCCTTGCACGTCCAATATAAATGAAACCACCAAGATAGCTTTAATTTAGAAATATATAAAGAAAGTTAAAGCCTTCGGATAAGTTTTCGTTAACTATTACGAAGAATAACTCTGGATTACGGATATCGACAAAACCTTAAGTAAATCTTACCTTACTAACTATTTTGGCTAATATATTATTGACGCGGACCTCGGTGACGACTACAGCCGCGGCGCCTATGCTTTTTAAGACTTCTGCAAATTCTTTAATCACTAGACTTTTGACATGTGGAAGATAATACAGCATACGGTTAAGGCTAGATTAAAAAAGGAGGTTACTTGCCATAGCATTCACATCATTGAAAAAACCTCGTTAAAACCAGCGGAAACCTTTTTTAAACTAGCTTAATAGAAAGACCCTCTTCAAGACCCTAATCCTTAAAATACTTAAGAAAAAGAGAAAGGAATTAAGGGATCTTAATACCTATATATACGTTTTAGAAGACCTTTACTTCACCTTTAGTTAAGTTAAGCCTTATTATATACTGGTGATGAAAAAATTGTTAACTTGCTCGGCAGCCTAATACCTTTACGTAATAACGCAGAATACTCTTTTAGTAGTAACAAGGCAAGTAAAATAACGGCCATCCACTCGGCTAAATATATTAAAGTTAACGCTTTACACTAGTTAATTTAATAAGATTGTTAGGTTTCCTAAAACCTTAAATACCTATCTTACCTTAGCAATTTAATCGACAAGCCCCTTAAAAACCTTCCTATAGCAAGTTTACCTACACGCGAGAGCCTACTATAAGTCTTACCATAGGACTAAACCTCTCAAGCTAAGCGACTAGCAATTACCCTTAATACTGTACCTCGGAAACTCTAAAACTTAAACTGGTAGGAAATACCAATCAAAACTGGGATAATTATCGTGATCTCCCCTCAAAACCTGTTAAAATGGTTAACATTAACTCTAAACTTTTTATGAACTTCCCTATGATTTGGAACGATGTAAAAAAAGTATAACGGAAAGCTTTACAACCTCCTCGATACTAAGATAATTCCCTTCTGAAACACCTGTAAGTAAATAGAGGTTTTATCTTTAGGTTTTTACTTACTATTCCCTAAAATACTTATAAAGCATGCTAGAGATTAGTACCTAGCCTTTTTTTATCCGAGTTACTACGTTTCGTGAAATTTACGACGGTATAAAGGGTTACTTCGAATACGACATCCACTTTGCGTAATACCATACAAATTAGGTTATTCTGAGGTAGATAACGATAATATCCAAGAAAAAAGATGGGGAAATACCGATAAATACACTTAACTAAATAATCGATAAGTTAATGTTATGTTAAAAATCAATTGAAAAATCGTACGCTAGTAAAACCATACTTTGCGAATAGGTACAAATAGCAGTTACGGTCGTTAGTAAGTTTGAATACGCCCAACAACGCCCAGATACCTCCTGCAAAGGCTTCTTCAGCTAGTTACGTTCCTCACTCGCTACTTAATAGCGCATATATTAAACTCGTTTAGTATATACCCCCAAACCGACAACTTTTCTAACGTAAATGAAAAATACTTTATGGTAGTTAATTATATCGACTGTAAGTACGGCTATGGAAGCCTTCAACGCCTAAGGTTTAGCCTACTAGTTACAAACTAAAGGAAACAACCACACTAACGCCAATAAAGTTAATATTTAAGCAGAACTACTAACCGCAAACATTATCGTCGTAATGATAATAAGAAATGTCCAATTTATAACAAGTCTAACTACTAGTAAAATCGTCATCCCCCCATCGAGTGAAATGAAAAAAAGATAATATATTACATTCATTACCCCACAACTTTTAAATAGAATTACTCAAATTAAATCCCAAACTTCAAAGGCGACGAGCCAATTGACGGCAACAATAGCCCTAAATAAATGAAGTAGTATAAAAATACTGTTTTTAACTTGGTTCAGTAACTAGCCGACCACGTCTGTTTATACTGTTTAGGTGGTGAATACCTTTACCTTCACCTTAATCAAGTTATCAACCCCTTGTATACCTTTAGACTTCGCGATCATTATGCGAACTACATGTTTTAAGGTATTATGCCAGACATAGAGGTAAAAATGTACTTAATAAAAGGCTTTTCGTAATATATAACGTTGCGGACAGAAATTACTACAGCTACTAAAATCAACCGTTACGATGTTAATAAAGTCAAAAATTAATTTTGAATCGGTTTAATTACTATCTTCACCAAAAATAACGGTATTTTAAACTATTAGAAATATAATTACGTTCCATACCATCAAGTCACTTACCTTCTTCCTTTTTTTATTTAAAGAATATAATAACCCTTAGCATTAACGTCAATGATAATGTAAATGAACTGGTCAAAAACAACCAGCGGTTTCCTATCACCTTTAATTAGGGGTACCTATAGTTTTATATTTAAGGTCCTAAAACAGTAGTATTAAATTTAACGAAGCTAGCAATACGGTAATTATACCGGCGTTTCAACTACCTAACTGTTAACCGGCTATATAAAGTCTTAAAGTCCGCAAGGCATAAAGATGTAAAATACTTTGCCACTAAAGCCGTTTAAAGACTTTATTACTACTATTCAACGTATACCTAAGCTTCTCGGAAATTTAAGTTTACATTAAAAGACGAAAAAGACTTTAATTACAAGATTTTCGTTAATATTTTTTACTTAAATAACCAGCCGATTTTACACGTTATTAACTTCGTAACTTTTTTTTTTTCACAAAACCAAGTTTTTAAAATCCCTTTCGGAAAAAGATACATGAGAAACGTTAAGGATATTATAAACTAACACGTACCTAAGTTTATCTAACATCGTTGTTTACAATATTGGTACCAACTTTACGACGATAGAGTTTTACGAAAATGTCAAAATAATAGGCATCTAGTACAAATACATATTGATAAAAGCCCATTAGAATATAAAAAAGTTTTAAAAGAAAAACATACGACTTCTCCGAATGTATAGTATCCTTACACTAAAAATTAAAAGTTTTACAAATCCGGAGGCATGTTTATAAATAACAGTAAAGAGCCTAAACGATACTGTAGGCCCTAACTATTTAGTACCAACACTGCTAATCTTGGGAGCATATCTACGTTTAAAGAGTAAATCTTCGCCTTCGGCAAATATTTAAAAACGTACTACAGCCTACAGTAAGGAGTTAAGGGAGTTACGAAAAAAAAATAGGCACGCCGCCAAGTTAATACTTCCTCTAATACTAAAAACGGCCTAATAACAATCGATGTATTAAAGTTACTGTTGCAAAGTAAAATTCTTATGTAACGGGAACCGGGAAAATAAAAAAGCCTATATAAGATATTAAGTATCGTAAACTCTGAATTAGTTATTAAAACTGTGAACGGTTTTGTATCTTTTTAAACCACTTAGTTTAAGCCTTATATTAGGGTTATAAATGATAAAAACCCTTAAACCAAGCGATCAAGCCAATATGAGCCCCCTCCACCTGTTATCGAAAATCCGAGAGAACGCTGTCGCCGTGAACAACCCCCCAAAAAAAGCTTTAAAGAAAAAGAATATATACAGGATCGCATTTACAATACTGCTTAAGTAAGTAAGAAAGAAAAGAATAAAGAAGACTTGATATTAAGGCTCCAAATGTAAGGGATTATCAAAACTTCCAGCAAACCTTTTAAGGAAAACGATAACGTTGAGATTGATAGCCTATTAATTCAAGGGGTTGTATAATTCGTATCAAAAACTCATTTTAATCTTTAAGATTTAAGCGTTACGATTTTTAAATCGTGGATTACCTACGAGTTCAAGGGTAAAATCACGGGTTGGCCATATGAAAAGTCACGCCTAATTACTTAAGGATATGACGATCAAGGAAAAACCTGAATCCTTATATAATCGCTAACGATTTAAAAAATCAGCCAACACATAATAGTTGTTTGAATAATAAGTTTACTAACAAAAACTAAAGGCAAGTATATGCTTAATAGCTGAAATATAACGTAAGCCTACATGTAGTTTAAGACGGATTTATAACATATTGTAATATTAAAACTGCTACAAGAACTACGTGTCATCTACCTTTTAGAGAAGATAATACAATATGTTAAACCATTTTACAAACTAGTTAAAGTAAATGTTTATTAGTTTTTAACTTCCCAATTGCACTTTAAATCACGGCTAACAATAAAATCATCAATATAAGACCCATATTTACTAATAACGTAAAACCGTATTTCAGAGTAGTGGGAATACAAATTAAAGATACCTTCTTTGTTGAAACAACTAGTTTTATAACATTAAAACAGCAGGAAATTAAAGATTTTAAGTTTTGGAATTATAAACCAATAACAAAGTTAACGAAGAGTAGTCAACTGGATTTTAATGAATTGTTAATCCGTATATCTGGTGTTAATGCCAGCTTTAACTTTTTCTTAAAGCGTCAGGGAATTATTTTAACCATAATTTACAAGAATAATACGGTTAAAGCTTAACGGTACTTCAAATAACGTATCGATAATAGCTATATCGCCAACTTATGTTAACTAGAGGCCTTTTACGACCTTTTTAACGCGGTACAAATATAAAACCCGATGGATAAAGACTTTAACCGGCTAAATAAGAGGCTCGAGTAACAAATAGGAAATTTTGACCGAAAAACTAATATGATTTTAATCGACCCATAGAATACCAAATTGATAATCCTTACAAACGAGTTCTTTATAAACAATACCGACTTATCTTTACAAATCGGCTTCTAAATAAATTTGGTTAACAAAAATAGGCCAAAAAACCAATCTAGTATTATGGGTAGCCTAATTCACTAAACCTTCGTCAAGTGTAAAAATATCAAACGAAGAGTGTTAGGTTTGGAGGTTTATGGTATAATAACGGACTTTAACGTAAGTATAGCACTATGTGAAACTTTTAACCTTATTACTAGGCAGCTAAAGATTCCTCCTATTCCGGTAATAATCTGTACCAACTCGAAAAGCCTCTTCGAATACCTTTCGAACCTCGGAACTACTAGTGAAAACTCCTAATAATCGACGTAATAGCACTTCGCAAAGTTTATAAAGGAAGAAATATTAAAGAATTCCGATAAATTAACGGTTAAAATAATCTAAAAAGTGCTATAAAAAAGGAAATGCCAAATGAAGCCCTGGAAAGGTTTCTAAACAGTAATAAGATGACTATTAATATCAAGCGCTACGTTAATAGGCCGCTTGAAAAGCCTAAATCACGTGCCAGCAACTAGAGTTATGCCACCAAATTAGAAAATTACCAGGGAATTAACTATATAAACTTATTTGATTAATATGGCTAAAGTAAAGGCTTTTAAAGAGCTATGGCGGAAGAACTTTTTACAGGAGTTGATAAACTCGAACCTCAGAATTATGAAGCAATAATGGTCAAAGGAGGTCAATTAATATGCAATTAGGTGAAATCTAATATAAAAGTTAATTGAAATTGATAGGGGGTTGGCAAGTTGACAAGGTTGCTATTCAACGCAAACCGGAAAATAATAGTTAACTACACTAGCGTATACGCATAAACTAAAAAGTCGTTAGTGTTGGAATAGTACTACCTGCAATGTAGTAGGTCAATTTTACTTACAGTCAAGTTGACTATACTAAACTGAAAGTTGAGCGTATTGTTTTTGTGGACTTATTACATTGTTTGTAAGTTGAGTGCAGTATGTTGCACTTTACTTTAGGGCATGGTCCAAGCAATCGGCCATATAAATTATTGGCCAGGGGTCTTCTAAATCTAGAACAATACATCCACTACTTGACCAATGGAATAATACTATTAATTCGACCACGATTCGATTCGACAACGTTGCAACATTCAAAGGCCCTAACAACAGTCTATAGGTTAACTTAATATATCATCTTATAAATAAAATTTTATGGATCACGCGTTATATTGTTTTAAAAAAATCGGAAAAGCTTATATCGATGATATTAAGATTTTTTAAAATACATTTAATCACTATATGTATTGGAATAGTAGTGAAATACAGTATAGGTAAGTTAACTTTACTTGTATTAAAGTTGATTTTATGTACTATAAATTAACTGTAGTTTGTGGAATTTGAATAGACTGCGTTGCAAGTGCAGTGTATTAGGTGCCCACTTCAAAGTGAATATAGGCCAAAGCGTTCAACCATACAAATTAGTGTGCAGAACGGCTAGCGGTCTTCCAAACTTGGAACCAACACATCTTAATCAACAAATATCAATATAGCATAAGTTACTTCGACCATAGTTATTCAAATCGACTACATTACAACAATAAAAGGCCTACCAACACTAATAAATTCTTATTAGGTTAAGCACCGATTGGTTAAGTAGAAAAAGAAGTTGCTTTTCGGTTGTTACCCTATATTTCAGTAGAGTAGAGGAAAGATTTTTACGAAGGGCCTCTATATGCTATATAGTTTTTTTTCGGAAGCAATTAGGGAAGATTTATAGGCTAGGTAGTTATTCACAGCAATTTATAAGTAAGCGACGGTATCGCTAATATTGAAAATACTAAGAAATCTTTATTAATCCTTTTTAAAGGTGTTAAAATTAACCGTCTAAAAGTCTTAAAAATTACCAAATCGGTAAGCTAATAAGAGTTAAGTTAATATAATTACAGCTACTATTATAGGTATTATTACAAATTTCAAATCGTAAAAATGATTAAATCTTACAACCTTTAACTTATATTAACTTTATAGGCAAACCTATAACCTATTACTCAATATCATCTTTTCCTACTATAATTTTCAATTTTCATTATGATAGCCTTAAACCGCACTGGAATCCATGCCGTTATCAAACCTACTAAAAAAGGAGGCAATCATAGCCCTCGATACCGTCTTTGAAAAGTACTACGACGAAAACCTTTGCTTGACTAATACCACTAAAAACTTTACCTTGAAGCACTTAACTAATTATATCGGCTATTTTATTTTCGACTTAAAAATTCAAGGATACAACTAAAAACCTAACGCTATCAACTATTTCATCGAATGGTTTAACGAATAGACACTGAGTATGTAAGAGATAATAGATATATAAGTTAATATAAGGATACAGATTGAACTAAGTAAAAAATGGATTAACCTACTTGCAAAAAGGGAAAAAGGGGTAATTTGGAAAAAATAATTTAAAAATACGCCACAAATCATGATCTTTAATGAACTTTTAAAGACAAGGGTAAAAGTAAATATATAGCTAGCGATAATATCCCACAATACCTTTATATATGTTTGAAAATACCTATCCATAATTAGATAAGTTTTTTAAACCCTAATACACGGGATTTTTAACGTGCCAGTATTATTAGCTGTGAAAAACCAATTGACATACGTACTATAAGCTTTTAGGTTAACTAATTAATTAAGAATAATTTTTTATATATACTTTAATATTAAAAGGATTATTAATAAGTTTTCTATAGTGAAAACCTCTAAGTACTATTCCCCTAAGCTCCTTAATACGTTTATTTTTAGCAGTCAAATCAAGGAAGGATGGGCTTTACACGCGAGTCTATAATGGATATAACTATTAGCTTTTTTCTCCCAAACTTCGCTCAAGGTAATTATCTTACCTCCTAGTACTAGTAACCTCAATAACTTCCTCAATTAACGGATTTAGAAGGTTCTTACGAATATTACATCACCCATTCCCTTCTACATATTTCCATAATAGATATGGATTACACGGTAATTACTAGTAGTAATTACTATGTTCGTTAAGATGTAGAGAGGAAAAGAAAAGTATAACGGTAAGTCGTACAACCTTCTCAACGTTAAATTTCGCCCGTTTTTCTATATCTGCCGCCAAATAAGAGTTGTGAATTGCCAGGTTTTAACTCGTTATTTTTTTAGTATCCTTATTAGCTAAGCTAAGGATTACTTCCTCCGGTATCGAACAAATTGTTTTTCCTTTCGCTAAATTTTCAATACCTTAAATGGTTATTTCCAATATGATATTAACCTTACCCAATACTTTACCGAATAAAATATAATTGGGTGGGTCTATATGTCAGTTTATAAAAAAAAACAGTTGAAAAGTAAAATGGATTTCCTTAATTCGATGTTTAATAGGCTAATATTTTGCCAATAAGTAATAGAAAACTTAAAATCTGGCAAAGGTACCTTATGCCAGAAGATTTTTCAAGCCGTTACGGGTTATAAAAAGTTCGAATATGCCCTTCAACGCCCAAATACTACTTGTGAAGGAGTTTTTAGCTAATCGTGTTCCTTGTTGATAACCGTGACAATTCGAGTTTCCGGCTCGACTAGTAAATACCCTTAAGCCCCTAAATTTATTAACGATGAAAAAAAAACCCTTCCACACGTATTACATTGACCGTAGATACAAAAGGCCCGGCCAGTACGGTTAACGGAAGGTCCGAGAATCAATTCACAAAAAAGTGTATTCCTTTTCATCAAAGTCTTTAAGTTAGTTAGGAAAAATCATTTTAAACGCTAAATAATACTGGATTTACGGTAAATAAGGCTATTGGTCAACATATTATACTGCCTTCGAACTTAAATAAGAGTAGGTAATATATTATATGCAATTCCCTTATACTTTTTACTAAAAATACATCAAATAAGTCATATGATTCGAAGGAAACAAATTTGAAGAGGAGGAAAATAAGCTAAAACCTTTTTATCAACACGAAGATACGGATACTAAAACTAATACTGGCCAGGAAACAATGTAACAACTCGCTGACTACGCCTTTTTATACCGCCTTACAAGTAAAAACCCCTACCACCAACATAAAGATAAAGATCTTGGCCTTACATATCTCTTTAACATTTAAGATCGCTATACGAAATAGGTTTTTTAGGGGATTGTTATTATAACCTAAGGACCAACTGCAGGTCATGGAATGGGCCAGCGGTCCGTTGCGCCATTAGAAGCCTGATGTCCAACACATCAAGCCAGAGATCTCTCTTATATAAGCACCCAAGGTTAGGGTTTGGACCGACAGAACCGCTCGCAGTCCAGTCGATAACGTTGGGACCGAAGGAAGCGACATCGACTTCAGCGGTCCAGTACTGAAGACGGTATGAAGGCACAGATATATAAGGACACAGTTATCACTACATAGATAGTATTTCCTTCATAGCTCTTTAGTTGTCAATCTAAGTATTCAGTCTACACACCTAAATAGCCTAACAGCTAGTGATCATTCTTCAGCATAAACAAACATTTTCTTGATATTGCACCTTTGTTACCTCTGCTACCTTACTGCTAACATAAACCCCCTGACATCTTCTATTTACTCACGAGTATTTAGTGTGATCATTATAATTATGCCGGATACAGGGGCAGCATATTACTTTATATGAGGCTATTCATAGTACATAACATTACAAAAGGATACTAATACAATTACGGAACTCAACTACACAATTGCTAATAAAGCTAAGGTTAGCTTTAACCCTAAAAAATATTTTTTTTCTGGGATCAACGATGGTCAAAACTGTTATTTACCCTATTGTTTTTCACATCTTAAAACCCCCTATCCCCTTTCTTGTTTACCTCAAGGATACAAGACTTTAGTACTAATATTAAAGTTTAGACTAACGAACTAATACAAATTAAGTCCGATAAAAATTTTCAATTAACCTTAAATAATAATACTTTTAGTTTTACTTTTAAATGCTGAAACAGTAACATTAAACCTAATAAAGGCGAAACTTGGTTTATTACATCATAGGTTAAACTATTCAACGACTAATAAGCTTGACAAAGTATTAAAAGCAACTAGCTACGAAAATATAAACCTATCAATACTGAAAGAAATTAAATGACTTTACCACTATTTCTAAGCTCACTTCCAAATCCTTTTAAGGTTTAAGTTTACGTGAAAAAAGATTAAAACTTTTACTCGAAAGTTTTTGTAAACGTATTTTACTTGAACGATAAGCTAATATTATAAGTTGTAAACTCCGCCACGGATTTTTGCGACGTCAAAATCCTTAAAACTATTACGACGAAGGAAATGTAAAAGGCATTACGCGTTTTGTAAATTAACACGTACCTTAGGTTACCAAACATGTTAATTGACGACGTTGTCACCAACTTTACCACGATAAGGTTTTAATCTAACGTTAAATTAATGGGGATTAAATATAAATAGGTTCTCGTTAAGATTTACTAGGGTATTGTTAAGGTCAAAAAGGTATATAACCTGTTGCAAAGGGCTTACGATATCTTGACATTGTAAATTGAAAGCTTTATAAGCTAAAAAGTATAACTCCAAATAGCGGTAAAAGACCTTAACAATATCATTAGCCCTAACAGACTGATACCAACCTTATTGATATTAGAGCTCACCCATATATAATAACTAAGTCGCTACCCCCGTTAAACACCAAAAAACGCGTTGTAGCATATAGAAAAACCCTAAAAGAATTGAGAAAGAAATCAGAATGCCGCTAAGTTAACGATACTCTTAAAAACAAGAATAGACTATTATCAATAAACGTACTATCACTTTCCCTTCAAAGTAAAGTCTTTACATGAAACGAGGCAGGTAAATTGAAATATACTGTAAAAAACTTAAATATTACTAATTCAAACGTAATAATTAATATTACTAACGGCTCCATAACTTTTCGAACCACTTAAGTCAAATTGTAGAAGCGACCCCTTAGGTTTGATTAGGATTTGAATGTCGATAACCTTCGAGCCGAACTGATTAGCCAATATAACCCTTCCTAACCTATTATTAATAAGCCAATAAAACATCAATAACGTAAAAGACCACTTGAAAGGAAGATAAATACTAAAAAGAAAAACGGGGATGGGGATTATAGGCCTAACAAAATATATACCATAGCGTAGGTATTTCAAAAGGAAAGATCTAACGGAGGATATATCCTTAAGCTACGTATCGAAAGAATTATCAACATACCCGGAAAGCTGTTTAAAGAAAATAATTAAGTAGATATTAACAGCCTTATTTTATGAGAGATTATATAATTTGTATTGTTCCCGCAATTTAATTTCTAAAATATCACTTTCTTGAAATTAAAAATAGTTTACGAGGTTCAAAACTAAACCATAGAATAGCTATATCAAAAGTTACGGCTAATAGCTTAAAAATATAGTAATAAACGTAAATACAAAATCTTTACTTAATCGCTTATAATATAAAAGATTAACCAACATTTAATCGTCATGATTGATATTAATTTTACTACTATGATAGGAGGTTAGTTTACATTTAATAGCCGGAATATTACTTAAACTTATACGTAGTCTGCTTTTCATATTTAGCGGATTATACTTTTGAAATTTCTATAAGAACTAATGGATAAGTTTCCGGTTAATACGGTAATACGTCATTTCAAGATTTTATACGGAATGGTCAAGGTAGACGTACACTAGTTCTTAAAGTACCTGTAATGATCACACTAAATACCCGTGAGTATATAGAAGATGTCAGAGGGTTTATGTTATCAAGAGGGTAGCAGAGGTGCTGAGTGAACAATATCGCAACCGTGCAAGTAATGATCAAAAGCTGTGAGGCTATTCAGATGTATAGGCTGAATACTTAAATTGACAACTGAAGAACTATCTAATGAAGCTATCTAACGTGGTGATGACCACGTTCTTATATCTAGTTCCTTCAGTTGACGTGGTGGTGTGGGATATGTTAGATATGTACGCTATCCAACATATCCAGACTGTATTATTTGAATATGTAGCATATCAAACATATCCAGTCTCCGGTTCTCGGTGTGCCGAGTGGATCCCTAACGACTCCAACCCTGGAGAGTCTGTGGGACCAGATGCCTGCCGTTAGGCTGTGTCTAACTAATTTCCTTCATTAGTGCTATGGGCCGCTACTGGTGTAACCTGTAGCTGTTAGGTCATAACAGTATTAAGCGAACTTTTCAAACAGGCTAGACATAAAAACTTTATTGTTTAACCTATACCTATTAATTATAAAAAGAAAAAACTTTGGTATCATAGGTATAAAAATCAATGATACCCTTTTTTTTTTTTTTTGGAAATACTAGGTTTATAGCAACAGAATGACGTATCATCGAAAAGTCAGGCCTTTAAACTTATAAGCTAATCGAAATATTAACTAAAGGCATAGAACTTAACTTCAATAAATCGTCGATCTGAATCCGTAGTATTAAATTTTAAAAAAACACTTATATCAACTTACGTTAAAAAGAGTAAGCTATAAGTCTAACGCTTATTCATAAGGCCTACGGGGAAAAATCACAGAAATACCTGAATAAAAAGGCACGTACGGCTTACATCGCCACAATATACCAACCGGAGGCATCGTAAGACTTTTCTATTATGGTATATCCATAGACTACACAAAAAAAAAGCCTTTGACAAGTTATAAAAATATAATAGTAACTAGATTACGTCAAAAGAGGAATTAATATAATTTTTCTGGATTTGGAGAAAACGAAGTTAATTATCTTTACAGACGAGTTATTCAATAATAATAATAACCTTATATGGTAAATTGGCCCTTCAATAATGCTCGTAAACAAAGACAGGTTTAAAGGGCAATTCATAATAACCGGAAACACTAAACACTCGATATCCGTTAAGTGTAATCGTATAAACTGGAGCGTACTAGTTTTAAAAGTTTACGGCATAATGGCAGGATTTAATATAGGTATGGTAACTAACGAAGTATTAAAGATTATTACCAAACAACTGAAACCGCCTCCGATACCTATGGTAGTATGTATGGACTCATAAAGCCTATAAAAATACCTTTCAAAGCTAGAAACAACTAATGAAAAATGTCCAATAATAAACATAATAGCTTTAAAGAAGGTATAAAAAGCCAGAGAAATCGATAAATTCAAGTGGATTGACGGCAAAGATAACCCCGCTAATGCCATAAACAAGTCTCTGCCTAATAACATCCTGAAAAAAATTGTAAATAACAATTCACTAACCATACAAATTGAGGGCTACATAAATCGCCCGGCATGTGACGCGAAAAAATAGGGTTACCCTAACAAACTTAAAGACTAACAAGGTAATAAAGTTAATAGTTATGGTGAAAAAGGTGTTAATGTCAATAGTATAAACTACTGGTAAAAGTTACGCAATTGGTAGCGTACCTAATTTGCATAATTTTATAGTGAAAGATCTGTACATAGGAATTGCGGAACGGAGACCTCGGAGGAATGAAGTAAAAGGACCTCGAAATACTGTAATTAAGGTTGATTTCAGTACAGATTAATTGGAATTAACAGGGATCTAGATTATTGCCATATTGTAGATTAAGGAGTGATTTCAAAGGTTGCTACCAATCAATGGCAAGCTATGCTGACGTACAGGCACAAAGAAAAAAGCCGCCAGTATTAAAATAGAAGTCAAATTAAGTACAGCCAAGTTAACTTTACTTGCAGTCAAGTTAATTATAAGTACTGTAAATTGACTGGAGTTTGTGGAATTTGAATAGATTACACTATAAGTACAGTATATTAGGTTCCCATTTCAAAGTGAGTCACAAGCCAAAGATTTCGACCATACAAATTAGTGTGTAGACCGGCTAACAGTCTGCTAAACTTGAAACCAACACATTTCAATCAACAAATATCAATGCAGCACTAGTTACTTCAACTACAGTGATTCGAATCGACTTCGTTGCAATGATAAAAGGCCTACCAATAATATTCAACATTAAAATGCTATTTTTGCATATTTAGATAAACGTAACATTATAATATCAAATTACCTAGATCTTATGTTAACGTTTTCAGCTTATTCACTACTTGTGTAAAAATACTGGATTTTTTTATCCTTATTTTTTCCCCGTATATTATGATAATTTGAAATATTTATGGGAGCTGCGTGTTTTTAACAACATATAATTCCATATTTAGCGTATGTTACAAGTTTTTTTTAGCAGTTTAGAACTTTTTTACTAGTTCAATGCTATGATAAGAGCCGTATCCAAGATAGTAAACCCAATGAAAGGTAATATTACGCTGTATTAATGTACATTATACGCAATAATTTAATAAAAGAAAGTTCTGACGATTATTTAGTATTTTCTGTATAAAAATCTATTTTCGTATTATAATGAATCAGATAAATAGCTCTTTTTATAGATAAATGTTAGTTTTTAAAAAGCACTTGAGGTTATATTCTTGTATTCAGACGAAAATTTCGTATTCTAAAAAGGAAATTTTATACTATTTATAGAAGTCAAGCCAATTCATTGTATACTTATATGGGAGCATGTTTAATATTAAATGAGGCAGGAAGGAAAATAGGAAAGCACTACATACTTAGCCGCCCATACATGGTCAGTTTTTGCTAAGATTCTGGTTTAAGCTAGTGTCTTCCTCTTCTATCATCAAAATACTAAATTATTTCAATATTAAGTTGCCTCTTTTCAAGAAGATTAACAAATGGTATCTGTAAGTAAAAAAGTTGAAAAGTACCAGATATTACTCTTTACCAGGCTAAACAAGATAAAAAAGGAGTAAGATTACCAGTTTTTCCCTGTAAAAACAAAGTTAAAAAAGCTTCCCTGTTCCGTTAAACTTTTTTTTTAACTTTTTGAATTTATGCTTTTCAATCCCTTCCCCCATTCCCAATTATCATCACTAACCTAACCTTTCTTTCTTTAGCTATTATCGCTATTTCGCCGTTATTATCGCTGTCACCGCCAGTCATCATTCTCACCGTAACTGCTACCAGTATCGCCATTTCCGTTTCCGTTTTTTTGCCGCCGTTACTGTATTCTCGCTGCCGTCACCACCGTTCTCGTCGTTATCGCCACTAGTTTTCGCCGCCGCCGCCGCTGGCCGATATCGTCGTTACCGCTAATTCCCTATAAAATAAACGCGAACTACGTGTCTTAGACATAAATCCCCCACTAATAACTCCTAGCCGCATGCGTAATAAATTCAATAAGTTTACTACTTCTTTAAGTATCCTTTTACCCATATCAATTCCTTCAGTAATCGCCTCGCTACGTTTCCATACACTCATTCATCTTAGTATTATAACCTTTTACCAAAGTTAAAATAGGATAGGCATTTGTGACAATAAATAACTAATATAAACAAAAACTTTAACAAACAACTGAATATTGTTAATACAGGCTTATAATAATAAATAGAGAACCAACAGAAAATATAGATAAGTCGATTTAAAGCCTTACACGTAAAAGGAACGAGTGTCCTCATTCTTATAGTCTTTGACCTCGCCCTTGTAAGCTTAATCCTTACAATCTTTAGCTTTATATTTACAACCTAAGGCCTCTTCTTTATAACCCCGAACGGTCCTGTAATAGTCAGGTTACCTCTATCTCTCAAATTTTAGTTACTAACGCTTCTCGACGCCTAAATCGAGAGGAGATATACGTGTATAGCCTGGAGTATTATAATCCCTTTAACATAATTATTATTACGATATTTAATAATGTTGTCTTTATTAACCTTCAATACTTTTGGACGTATTTATCAAGATTTAACAAACTAAATTATAATATAAAAGACCAAATCGTATATATGTTCAGTACCTTGCTATAAGGTTCCGCTATCTTTTGGTAAAATACAAAGATTCTCGACAAAAAACGCATAAAATTGAGTTCTTTAGGTTTGAAACCCTATTACAGGTATGTTAACGTAACAATTTCAAACGAATTTCGGTCGAGTTATAAAAAGGATCCGTAAATTAACCTTTACCTTACAGAATTTTAAGAAGGATAAGTAAAACCTTCACAAATACATTGGTATCAAGTTGAAACATGCGTAAGCAGAAGACATTGTCAAAGGGCGTAATAAAAATTGATACAAATTTATAATCAACATATAGATCTCGTTAGATTTAAGCATTAATAAAACCTTCGACCACTAAGCCACTAATAAAGCCTTCGCGAATGCATATGTTAAATTGAAAATTAAAACAAAATTTTACTAGCGGTGTTCGAAAGAAAATACTCACACTATAAGCTTATTACCAGAAATAGCCGCGAAAATGAAGACTCGCAACATTTATTATAAATGTTGGGATAGTAGTCAAGTGCAATATAGTCAAGTCAACTTTACTTGCAGTAAGATTGATTGTACGTACTGCAAATTGATTGTAGTTTGTGGGATTTGAATATACCGTACTATAAATGTAGTGCAGTAGGTACCCACTTCAAAGTAGGGAACAGGCAAAAGTGTTTGGATATACAAATTAGTGTGCAGACCGGCTAGCGGTCTTCCAAACTTAGAACTTACATCTCAATCAACAATATCAACACAGCACCAATTACTTCGAATACAGTAATTCGAATCGACTGCGTTGCAACAATAAAGACCTACTAACAATAAAAAAAATATGAAAACACCAATTTGTACAAAGACAAAAAAGATATAATAAGGAACCTAGAAAAAGTGGATGTAGTTATCGTATTCGCGAGCGTGATCGTAAGCCTCGTGAGGATCGTAATAGACCTCGAAAAAAAGCGTCGCAACCATAATCATTATGACAACCGTAATAATCGCCACTGCGATAATAATAATCGTCGTAAACGTAACCAATACCGCAACCGCAGTCGCCAGCTTTAACAGGTGAATAATATATAATATAAATCAGAAGATACTAACTATTTCAACCAAAAATTCAAAGAGTTTTAGTGCTCCTCCTCACCCTCTTAAGCGAGTGAAGTAGGCTTTATGACGAAAATCTTTACTCACTCAAACAATTATAAACAAGATTAGAAGTATCGCAATGCTCTATTCAAATATTTAAAATATATTTTGCAAATAAGAACATTATCCCTACGAGTTATAAGAAGAATAATACTTCTAATGGATTATTTACCTGTTATTGAACACGCCAACCTTAAAGAAGTCGCTTTATATACAGAAAATAAGGAGATTATGGTAGTCAAGCTGGTTGACGAGAAGGTCACTCTCATTATAAACGACTATCGCTTCCTTTAAGTCGTAATACGTAATCCGTTTTCTGGGCTAAACTATATGTTTTGTTTGGATATAAGTATATATAAAAATGTCGTTGCTATAATTTTGTTACATAATCACTTTCCCCTTTATATCGAAACAGATATATCGTAAACAAAATATCAAATGATTTTGAGCTTCATAAAACCTTCCATAAATTTTACCATTAAAACTTATTGGGTTTTTCTAGTACGCAGCCATAAATTTAATGAAATACCTAGCTTTTATGGGGAAACAGATACAATTTGGGTGGTGGAACTCTTCAATGTTAACGTTTTCCTTTCTAATAATTAGCTAAAGCTTTCTAGAACGAATATTTTCATGTTGAAAATGCTATTCGTTTGAAAAAAAAAAGCAACTTCGAGGTACCATTTTTAATTTATAAGGAAGTAACGTATCAATTAATACTGAAGGCTTTTACAAAGCTACAAATGGAACAGTATTACCTGAGAAAACTGTATATCTCCCAGTTAAGTATCTTAAATATTCTAAAAAAACATTTATTTATATTTACTACTTAATATCCTCACGTGTTAAACGTAACCGTAAATTGAACTATACCTTATATTATTTGGTTCTGCGATTCTATAACGAATGATTTGAATATTTCTTAACATACGCGTTTCGAAACTATTATAAAGTGTTAAATTACGGTATATTTTTATACCACTTGGAATAATATTGTATTAATACTCTTATTAATAACGGAAGTTGGAAATATGACTTCCAATACTAGTTATCCTATTTGTAAAGCCTTTAGGAATTATCCAGTAGTTATTATGGCTATAAAAGTCTTGGGCTCCAAAACCCTACCCATAAAAGCTGAATTTCGATCGGATTTTCATACCTCCGAAATAGTAAAAAAAACACATATTCACCCTTTTTAAAAAATTCTAGTTATATTACAATTTGAAACGCTATTTCCGAGCTTTATAGATGGCTTCATTCAAGAATTTGTACTAGAATCTATGAAAAATATACCAAAATCTATGTAAAATGTATCAAAACCAAATATTGTCAATCAATCAATTAAATCTCACTTGAAAAACTTTCCAAATTCTTTTGGTATTAAGATTTCAAATTATATGTCAATGTTCAAAGATAAATACGATATATATATCAATACAACAAAATCATTTAAGACTTATAAATTTTTGAAGATTTGTGATGAATTTTCTAATATTTGATATAATGTTCAATCTTTCAAACTTTTTCTCAACTCAATAATAAAGTTTCTATTTATTAAAAGGTAGCAAAATAAGAAACTTAATCGATATCTCTACCAAATTTATCAACGAAAAGAAACTCCCCTAGATTAATGGTTTGACAATCTATATCACTAAAGCTATAATGAATTTATAATGGACGTTTTACTATTCGCCTTACCGGTTTTTGTAATTTAAAAAAAACTCAATAATATCGAGAAGATCAACATAGTAATCAATCTCAGGCCCCTCAATAAATGAATTATCCCTAATTAGGACTAAGTATTTTTAAACCGATATTATTAATTTATTACATAGATTTTGTTATATTTCGATTGTTTATATCATTAAGTATTTTTAATTTCTCGTATATCTAGATTATTGCAATCGGTTTACTGTCGAAAGCTATAACAGACTAAAACGTTGTAAGATAGTATTAATAAGGTTTAAAAATTTATTAGCATTCGTCAAAAATAAACTGTATTTTTGAGTTATATAAATCATTTTTTCGAGCCTTTATCGATAATATTATTATATTTCCAGACAACTTCGAGAATCAGTAGAAATATTTGATACAAATTTCTCTTTTCTTTATTATTATTGAAATCTTCTTATTTATAGAAAAATCCTATATAGTATTCCAATTTGTCAAATTACTCGGATTTTACGTAAAAGGTTTCGGGTTTTTGACAACTATTAAACACATCTAAACCTTTCGAGATTTTTCATTTTCAATTATATTTAAGATGTTCAAAATATAGTTGAAAGCTATTCGTTTTTTTACTTCTACTAGTCCCGCATTTTAATCAATTGTTTAAGTTTTTATAAAATCTAAAATCTAATTTTCCGGTTGTATGCCGTAAGACTAGGGGTGTGGAAAATAATAATCGTGGGAAACGTATATATTATACCTAAACTATAAAATTACGCCTACTAATCAGAAAAAAGAAACATTAACCGCTTTATAAATTTTTTATAAAACAATTTATGTTTGTATCACGTGAATCCTTTTCTGACATTGGTTCTGTAAGTTAGTAAAAGCCTAGAAATAGACTTTAGTATTATGGTTTCGCAACCTACGCCTAGATATATTTGTAACCGCGATATATTAATTTCTGCTATTATTATTTAACATATTATAAGGCTTTTTGAAAAAAATACTTTATTTATATAAAGGAACATTACGGACCTTTGGAATATAAGGTAACCTTTCTCGTCTGGATATTTAACCGCTCCAAAAATACATTAATTGGAAACTCATACCTAGTTATTGTTTTTACAGACGATAATTTTACAATAAATATTATCAATAAAACATTTACGGATCGAGTAAATAAAAGGCTTATTAATATTACTATTTACTTGGATACATATAACTTGGATGTTGTTTATGTCGTTGAACCATTTAATTTGATTTTAGAAACTTTGTCGTGACTTTTATCGCCTATAAACAAAGAAATTCGTTTGTTTAAAAATGCACTTCTACTTGATTAAATCTCTAATAATCTTCCTAAAATGTTTGATAAAATTAGCCTCATATTGTACATTGCGAAAGCTATTTTACCTAATGATATACGCCTTGAATTTTGATTTATATATAATTAAAAAGCTGTTTGGTAAGCGATTATCTCAAACTTGACTCAGGAAAGGCTAAATGACAAGGTACTAGTAAATAGTTTTAAAGATTATTACCCTTTTCGTTTTATTAACCGCCTCATTAATGATCGGTATGTAATTAGCTGTAAAAAACTTATTATTACAATTAAACTCGTTTATGACTTTCTTTATAATAATTATAATAACAGGCATAATTCAAAGAAGAAACGTATAATAATTTCTTTAAATAATCTACATTTCATGTAAAAGAAGAAAGTGTTAAAAGAATATTATCGCCATTATATCCGTTTCGGTTCAATATGAAACGAGAATTAAAAGCTTATTGGATTCCTTTAGCTAATTTAAACATTCAAAGAGCTTATATATACTATTTAAATGTGTTTTATCACTATTTTTCCATTAATATAGTCTGTTAACACTCATAAAACATTACCAGGTTATGAAAAATTCGACGCTATTGTATTAATAACTTGCAAAACGTCTAAACGTACTCTTTTATTACATAAATATTCCACTTAAATAATAGCCTATTGAGTGGAAATTCTATGTAGCCATATATTGTCATTAAACTAGGCTTATCTGAAAGAAATAATTTTTAACCAAAATACTAAGTTTTAGCTTTGTAAAAAGGATTTGATAATGAAATTTATATGAAAATGATCTATTATAATCCAGCTAATAGACAAGCTAAGACAAAAAACTAAGTCATTGAATTCGTATTAACCTATTAAATTGTAGAACATCTGAAATAAATATGAATGAACATTACTTCTATACTTGAATAAAAAATTAATAACATGTATTATTGTACCATGATACTAGTTTTTACGAATACTTGGTTAGCTTGAAGTTACGAGTTTTTGTGGATTATCTTGATCCTTTTTGACCTCAATAATAGGCGTAAATTCGTTTTAAAAGAGAATATTTTGGCTGTAACGGTTGACTTACAATAAACGTCGTTATTTACGAAATAAAAAAATCGTCATAAAAAGTATCACCGTTGGATAAATTTAAAAGTAAGTAATTGTATTTAGCTTTGTATTAGAAAAGCTCGCAAACCTTTTTATCAATAAGGGAAATTATTACCTCCACGCTTAGACCTGTTTATTATGATGAATCATATAGGAAAACTTACGTATATACTCAACTTTCCTGTCAATTAGCGAATTAATTTAACTGTTAACGTTTAATACCTATCGCGTTACCAAAAAGTTGAGAATAATCGTTTCATCCGCGTATTTTTACCACCTGAACTAGTGCTATATGAAGAAGTTCCTCACGAAGACGAATAGAAAATCGAGAAAATTGTGAATAAACGTCTGGACTATTATCGTCGCATGGAGAACCAAATTCAATATTTGATTCATTAGAAGGGTTACACTTTAAAGGAAAATGAATGAAAGGCTATAGAAAACTTGAAATATTACCAAGAACTTATAAAGGCATATGAAAAAGAATTGTGTTATGAAAATTCCGTCTTATAAGAAGGCTATCTCGTGAGAAAGTTATCTCATGAGGCACGTCTTGTTTCTCGCTTACGTCTTCGTAATAAGGACATTATCTTTCTTTTTGGTCCCGGTGATTTATTATACACTTATATGGGGGGATGCTTACTATTAAATAAGGAAGAAAGGAAAATGGAAAGGCACTACATACTCAGCTAGCCATAAATACTTAGTTTTTGCTAAGTTTCTGGTTCTAGCTAATTTCTTCCTCTTCCATCATTAGAAAACTACACTGTTTCAACATTTTGTTGCCGCCCTATACGAGTATCCATACAATTCTTTTCATTAATTGATGTCTCTTTGAGGCAAACTTAAATTATAAGCCATGAGCACTCGAGTTAACGTGTATCATGTTAGCTTATTATAAGGTACGTACTACTTTGGTATGCAATTAATACATAGTAATTATGTTTATAAATGATAATTTTGCAAGAGATACTATAAATCATTGTACCTTCAATACGAAAACCATAAATCGTATTAATTGTAAGCTTTTGAATAATACCATTTTCTTATACGTATACAGACTATAGGTAATACATTTTACTGCTAGGCTAAACCCAATACCTAATTTATTTCCTAGGCTGGCAGTAGTTGATGATAAGGCTACAAGAGAGTCTTACTTGCTTACTTTCTTCAACCAGGTTCCTAAGTACAACTTTTATATATTTCTGGTATAAGTACATATAACAGATAAGCTTTATTTATGCTTTGCAAATATTTACGTTAGTTTATGTATAGAGTATCACATTATTGATTATCCAAAAATGGTATCTAATAAACCCTGAAATCAGCCAAGAATTTTGCATAAAGATGTTAAGGTTATTATGGTTGAAAAGCTAGGCTACCCGTTTCTTTTTGTAGATGAATTGTTGTATTATAAGGATTTTAAGGGTACGTAAAATTTTGTTGTAACGTTACCCTTAATATAGGAATTACTAACAAATAAATCCAACTAACATTATTTTTTAGGCCACAATAAAAAAATAGTTGTTTTTCATAGTGTTTACTTTCTCAGAAAACAACATTTTATAATAGAATACGTAAGAATATGCCAATTGTATCAGAAATAATAAAAGGATAACCAAATGCTAATTTGAGATTTATATCTCATCTAAACGCCTAAAGACATTATATATACTATCACGATCAATTTCATTTTAACGTTATTACCTATACTTTTAGCTTAAATACTATAATATATAATTAGTTAAAAACTTTGATATTATTATAAAGGTTATTTATAGAATATTAAAGCACTTTTTTATTATTACCTTGGTGTTATAAATTATAATCAATACCAAAGCCTTATTATTATATCGTTGTATAGTTTTGATCAATTAACCTCACGTTTGTCATATTATATCAAATCGAAATATGAAATATAAATTAACTTTTTTAGAAAAAAGTGTGTGAAAAGGCTTTATAATCAAATTCATTACAACTATAATATATTACCTATCATTAAATGGATAAATTAAACGTAGGAATTAGTTAATAAAGGTTATATTATAATATTACGTCGTATAATTTCAAAATAATTTGTAGATGAATATTATTCTCCCATTTTAATATAATTTAAACAACGTATATTTATATGAGTTTAACGCTAGCTTCTATAAGTTCCTGTTTGGTTTCCATTTGAAATTACTATTAAATCATTCTCTAAATACATTACCGCAAGTTCAAGTTGAAATCGGATTTTTGCTTTAGCCGAAGCGTATCAATTTACCTTAAATATTGTAGCGATATAAAAGAAATATTTGTATAATAAACGTTATCGCTGATTTAATTTAATATTAGTGATTATGTATAGTTTAGGATTAGAAAAACGTATAAGTTGCCATATTTTTAAGGCAAACTTACATCATAAGAACTCTGTTTACTTCGTATTTCAAAGAAAATTTCCTTATTGGTACATAAGTTGTACTTTTTACCCTTTTTAAAGGTACATCTAATTATAAATACATAACATTTATTGCTACGATAATAACCAATTCGTTTCATTGTAAAAAAAACCAGTAACATTTCGCATAAAACATGGCGATAATACCTTAACAACTTAGGGACATAATTATTGTAAAGCTAATTGAATTTTAGACAAACGTATAAATCGTTGGGGCGATTAGGCTATGCCGTAATATCTTATTCGTTAAAAGGGCATAATAGTATAGTATAATGTGTCGGTTTATTTAGGTAAGTTTCAGTATTACACAAAACTTGTGGAAGATTTTAGGCGTCGCCAATCGCTATTAAATATAGGAGTACGTAAATCTGGCAGCAAAAAGCGTCCCACAGCTAAAGTACAACAACAACAGGAGAACAAGGATAAAGGAGAAGAAGGTTGGCTCGTGAAAAGGTTGTCTCGTAAGAAGGGAAATCGCGTATTGTTTTTGGGAAGACTAATTTGACATTCTTGATATTGTGGCAAAATCCTTCCTTGGTTTGGTTTGATGAGGGCATCAAGCATTTTTTCGGTGCCGGGCAAGTGTGGCGGTATACAGGGGTTACCCCTACAACCGGAGGCCACCCATACTTAGTCTTTATTCTCGGAACCGCAAACCTTAACGTTCTTCCTCCTTCAGCCTCAATACTGCACTGTTTTTGGACCTTTTGGCACTCCCCTTCTACGCTGCCACAGTACCAGCACACCGGCAAGAGTTCTAGATTCCAGCTGTTCACAGTCTCGGTATCAAAGCTGGTATCTACACACCGCACAAATGCCCGCCCCAACGATTTCCCGGTACCTGTACGTCGCACCGCAGCGAACCTACCGCGGCGATCAAGGCAGGGCGGCTTGCGACAGCAAAATCCACAAATCGTGTCGGCTACCATCGAAGCCAGGAGGACTGACTCATTACAGCGAATTCCCCGCACGCGCTCACTTGCCCATACCCATGCGCAGATTGCTGCGAGGGAGGGACGTGACGTCGCGGTGGCGAGGCAGGCCGCGAATTTCGGGTCCGACTCCGCTTTGGTGTGCTGCGCTGTGATCTCATGATCCCATGCTGGGGCTGGGGGAAGCGTAATGACTGGTATATAACACGAGGAACGGCCTCACTGTCGTCGGAAGACAACCTGCCCTGTGGCCAAGCAAGCCCACAGACACCACTCACAACGCCTTCGAACGCAGGAAAAAACACAGCATGGCTGCGAACGGTGCGAACGGCACCAACGAAACCAACGCAACCAGCGGCGTTGGGCACTTCGACCCCTCCGTGTATCCACCCTTCCCGGACGACATCCCATGTGTGAACCTTGAGACTTTCTCGCTAGCTCAGCTTCAGAATGGGGACCAGGCCTTGCAGGACAAGCTCTTCGAGACCTGCAAGACAAGAGGTTTCTTCTATCTCGACCTGAACGGCAGCCAAGTCAGCTCCATGCAGGAGGACTGCGAGAACATAGCGCGGCTGGCCGAGAAGGTCTTCCAGCTGCCACAGGAGGAGAAGGAAAAGTATGCCATGAATGACAACGTCTTCGGGTATGTGCCAACCCACGACTTCTCTCTCTCTCTCTCTCTCTCTCTCTCACAGGTTGCTAACCCTTCGCCACCGCCACGCCAGATTCAAGCCCGTCGGCGCCACCAAGACCGACGCTCAGGGCACGCCCGACACGGCCAGCTTCTTCAACATCGCCAAGGATGCCATCCTCGAAACTCCCTCCGTGGCGCGCCGGCCGCTGCCGGCGCCCGTGCTGGCGCAGCGGCCGCTGCTGGCGCGCCACATGCGCCACGCGCACGCCACGGGCCTCTTCCTGCTGTCGCTGCTGGCCACGCGCCTGGGGCTGGCGCCCGCCGCGCTCGCCGGCGTCCACCGCCTCGCCGCGCCGTCCGGCGACCACGTGCGCCTGGCGCTCGGCCCCGCGCGCCGCGCCGCCGACCGGCCCGAGATCCAGACGCCCGGCCATACCGACTTCGGGTCCATCACGATCCTCTTCAACTGGCTCGGCGGCCTGCAGGTCTGGTCGGACCCGGCGCGCGGCGGCAGCTTCGAGAACGTCGTCGACCCGGACGGCGGGAATGGCGGCAGCGGCGGCGAGAGGCCGCGCTGGCTGTGGGTGCGCCCGCCGCCGCCGAACCATGCGATTGTGAACCTCGGCGATGCCGTGGTGAAGTGGACGGGCGGTGTGCTGTGCTCGGGCCGGCATCGCGTGGTGCCGGCGCCGGGTGAGCAGGGCAAGTTCGATCGGTACAGCGTCGTGTACTTTGTGAGGCCGGAGGACAAGGCGGTGTTGAAGAGGATGGAGGCGCCCGGGATCCCGAAAGTGAAGCCGGACAAGGAGGAGGAGGAGGAGGCAATTGACGCAAAGTCGTGGATCATCAAGCAGATGCGGGGGTTGGTTACGAAGATTGCAGACGGAGCGGGCGCATGAGCTGCGGAGGGCGCGGGCATTGTTTCATATTGCTTGATCATGTTGCCATCAACGGCATTCAAAATGGACTGATGAGCTTACAGAGGATTGCATCCACTCCTAGAGTCCCGCCTTACTTGTACCCAGTCTCTAAATCCTCAATCAACCTTTTCAAACTCTCGGCCGACTTTTTCAGCGCGTGCTGCTCAGCCTCGTCGAGCGGCATGACCATCTTCACGATTCCCCTCCGCCCCAGCACGACCGGCATACTCAAACACACCCTCCTCCTCCTGCCAGTGGCTGACCGACAGCACCGCGCAGGTATTATACAGCACCGCCTTGCAAATCGCGCCCACCACGCTCCCAATGCCAAAGCTCGTGCTCCCCTTGGCTGCCACCACCGCCGGCGGCCGAGGAGCTCGGTGGGGCGCTCTCCTGGAGGAAGGGGGAC